>CM060639.1:2941063-3018563 GCA_030578275.1 Meda fulgida
TTTTCAGGATTTTCAAAATGCCCATGACTGTTAATCAAGTTTAATTTTATTTTAAAGCAAATTTTATTATTTCCTGAATGTATCAGTTTATTTTTGTGTAGTGCATACATATTTTTAATTCCCTGATGTGCTTTACAGTTTTCAAGACCTTGAGAAGCTTGTATTTAAAATAAAATAACCCTAAAATAAATCAAATAAAAAAACTAAAAAAAATCCTTGATATGTTTTACAGTTTTTCAAGACTGAGAAGCCTGTATATAAAGTGTTACCTAGGAACAATAAAAGATTCCTCAGGGTGAAGATGCTGTGGAAACATCTGTTTATGTTTGTGTATTGCATAAAAAAATTATAAATAAAATGCATATAAATTCCCTGCTATGTCTTATTGTTTGTTAACACGATGCAAAGCCAGTGATAAATATTTAAACAAAAAAATAATTATATAAAAAAATAAAATAAAATAAATTCCCTGATAATTGTACACTTTTTCAAGACCGTATAAAGAGCGACCTCGGAGTAATAAAAGATTCCTCTGGGTGAGGATGCTGTGGAAACAGCGAATGTGTCAGAATGAAAGAACCGCAGATCTTGCGTTCATCGTCACTGGACGATTAACATGTCGGTGAAGTGAGTCACAGTGAGCGACACAGACACAGAAAGCTCACGAGTGTGTCGTCGAGCATGTGTGCGTCTGCTGATGGGTGTGGATAGCAGCATCTACCACGGCCTGCGGTTACTGTGGGGAGCGACTGAATGCTACCCATAAATCTCTGCAGTGCAGCCACCTCAAATCAGGGTAATGGGGCTAGAAGACATGCTGTCATCCGCATGATGAAGTCATTCGCATGCAGACCGATGCCAGTCGCGGCGGTGGGTCCGTCAGACACCACTGATTTACTGAGCGCTGCGCAACGGCCCGTATCTACACTTACAATCAGCATTTTTTGCTTCATTATGGGTGTGGGTCTCCATATTGAATGTCTTTTCTCAAAACAATGACTGTGACCGGTCCAGCGCACAGCCAAGACCACAAAAATCAGTTTAGGTCAACTTAACATGTTCTTTTTCTCACGCATCTCTCTGTTTATTTTCCTTCATTAGTATTAAACGAGCCATCGGACATCAAACATTACTCTGGCTGATCGGGCTGGTCTTAAGTGTGTGCTGAACTTTCTGCTGAAATCCAAATGAAAAGCGAGATAAAAGAGAAGGAAGGAACAGAGTGACAGACAGCAAAAGAAGAACTGGATAAGTGGAGACGGGTGTTGAGCAGGTTATGATGGTCCAGGTCGCCCCTACTGGAGGATGCTGTAACTACACCATCTGGATCCAATGACTGCTATTCAGACTCGGCTTATTTTGATTCAATTATTATTATTAGAAGCAACATATAAATCACAAATCGATTGATGATCAATCCTTGATTAGGAATGATAACAAACAGTTCTTTCCAGGTATTATCAATGCATATCAGGTCTGTTCTGATAGGTTGCTGTACAGTAAACAATATATATATCCACACTGCTAAAGCAGGAGTAACAACACACTTTTAGAAGAAAAGGTTCTGAAACTTAAAGGGTTCTGTCAGACTTCATGCATATAAGCTTTTAGGAGTTAAAGTCATTGGATCATTTTAAGGATTTAGTTTTAACTCATTTCATTTTTAATTTGAATTCAATGTTATGAATTAAACAGCTCGTAAACAATTTATCACAAGAAAAAAATGTTAATAAATGATCTTTAACAGGTTAAGACATTTCTCCTTATTGAGTCTTTAAAATTGAAGAATTCTAGAGTTCTATATAGAACCCCATTGCAACTTTTGTTTTTGTTCAAGAATTATTGAAATTCATTTTACCAACAAAAAATCATTTGAAAATCATTTACCAACAAGTATTTTGATGCAGCCACAAAAAGATTCTAGGAAAAATAAATCTATGAAAAGAGGCCTCATATGACACTGCAGTAAAACGACATAAATACCTAAATAAACTCAAGTGGTGATTTGTTTACTTGTTTGTTTTCTTTAGCAAGCATACGTGCGTGTCTGATAGGCTCTCTATCATGTTCTGCGCACAGGGTTAGGAGCGATCTCCAATTATTTGCTGACACAAGAGGAAAACTCATTTTGGTTTGGAGTCGGGAGCCAGACATGGAGACAGACCGAGAGAGAGAGAGAGAGAGAGAGAGAGAGAGAGAGAGAGAGAGAGAGAGAGAGAGAGAGAGAGAGAGAGAGAGAGACAGAGAGACAGAGAGAGAGAGAGAGAGAGAGAGAGAGAGAGAGAGAGAGAGAGAGAGAGAGAGAGAGAGAGAGAGAGAGAGATTCACACCTCTCCATTCCCACGGTATTTGGTTTGTTTACGTGCCGCAGTCAGACACAAAAACAGTCACATAAATGCAGACGTGCACAACATCAAACCACACTCAGTATCTAAGCCGAATTAACAGCAAAGAGTGACGACCAACTCGCCAATATGACTTTCCTTTTTGATCTTGATTGTACATATAAAAAGGAAATATTACAAACACAAAATCAAAATTAGATTTTTTTGTGGTGTTTAATCAAATGTTGACAAAAATAATTTTTAGCACATTTTCACATTTAAAATATGCAGTCTTTTTCTTCTGGGAAACTCACCCTGGACTACACTGGTTTATGTCCAGTGGAACGTGAATGATTCCACCTGCAATCAACTAAGTAGAAAATCATGGATTATGGCTGTGTAACTTTTGCACCACCAAATAAAATTGCCAAAATAATAATAAATATTAAAATTGTTAAAATAAACAGAATTATAGTTATTCTATTCACATGAATCGCTCTTTCCCCGCCATTGACAGAATTTTACGGCACTCCACGTTTGAGTCCTCTTCTCCACTATTAGTACCTGAAGCCTGAGCGCGTAAACACACACAGACAAGGACGCAAACGCACTCACACATGCATGGCATTTCGGAAGAAAATACCACAGACTCCACAGCTCAGCAGAGCTAATATATAAAGGGGTCGGGGCGCCACCTCAAACCTTTCCTGTGTGTGTGTGTGTGTGTGTGTGTGTGAGGGGAGCTCTTTGGGAAACGCACAGGTCTAAAGTTGCATCACCAGAGCATCAGTCTCTCTCTCCTTTACTGGCCGTCTGTCTGTAACTGAAACTCTGAGCGCGCTCAGTGACCTCAGTGAGTTCTGCGCTGATGAAAAAGACAGTGACTGAGTGTGTGAGAGAACATTTGTGTTTCAACAGCTCTGAAAAATTCACTAGTTTTTATTTTGGCTTTCAGTTTCAGTTTATTTAATGGTCAATAAATAGCAGGACTGCCAAATTTAAATTACATTACATTTGTCTAAGTACTTATATATGTTTAACAGCATTTTATTTTTTAACATTGTTTGACATTAAACCTCTTTATAGTTATTTCTCTTCTAAACAATCTTTTTTAGCAAATGTACACTTTTAGATTTACAGTCTCTCTCTTCCGGCAGTGTTATTTTAATATCACTGATATACTTTTATAGTTTTTGTTAATATTATTAATTATTACCAAAAAAATTATATTAATTTTAATTTAAGTATTTGTAATTTTGTTGTGATTTTGTAATTTATTTATTTTATTTTTTAATATGTCTGTATTGTTTTTATTAAGATTTAGTTTTCAGTCTTAGTTATTTTAGCACTTCAGCTTAAACGAAAATGCAAAATCTTGCATGAAAATGCTGATGACATCATCTTGCACTACAAAGATTTTTATCCAATCAAAATCTTTCTAGAATGAGAACGTCCCTCAAAAAAAAAAACATGGTTCATGTCACAGCCAACTAAACTAAAACTCTAAAACTAACCTTATGACTAATAAAAAAATAATTATATGTCCTAGCCAAATAAAAAAATAAAAAATTACTTGTGAAACACAAGTTTAAAAACATGTACACTCACGCTCCAGTCATATCTGTAGCTTAATTTTTTTTTAAATAAAACATTTTATTTTCCCTCATGGGGCGCCACGTTGAGATCCCATGATCAGTTTTAAATCACAGAATAAATGATTCATGGCTCTCTATGAATAGATTTAGTAACTAAAATCTTTTGCTCTACATGTCAGCATACCTCTAAAGGCCAATTCACACATCGCCAACAGACACTTCGTCTGGTTTTGTCAGATCAGTGTGCTACCAGTGTCTGTTGCCATTGGTCGGCGCTTGTTTGCGCTGATTGAACATGTTGAAAAGCCATTTGACGGGTCATGGGATGTCTGAGAAGTGACCTACTGTAATCTGGTGTTGGTCTATGTCTGTTGGTGCAGTGTGAACTGGCCTTAAGACAACCGCCATCAGTCAACAGCGCAACAAAATACTTGCATATGCAAACTCTGAATGACATAACCGTTTCACCTGTAATTTTGATTTGTTCCTCCACAAATCCTAAATGTGTGCCAACAGCTAGATTGTCTTTCATGGAGAACATCGGATTGGCCTTACAAGAACAACTGCACATAACTATGGCACATTCCTGCATCCATCAAACAGCGATCTACCCCAAAACACACACACAAAAACACACACACACACATCCTCCTGGCATCCCGACCATCCCGTATTCGTGGTAAGCATAAGCATCTTACAGCGCTAGTCATTTAGCAGATGCTTTCATCCAGCAGCATCACGGCACAGACAGTTGTAGCAGCTCGGGGTTAAGTGCACCGCTCAACAGCACAATAGATACAGGATCTCTGTAAATCTCCGGTTCATGGATCGAACCCACGCCAGGGTTCAATCTGTAACCTTTGGGCTGCAAGCCCAGATCCGTAACCATGACAGCACTGCAAACACACACACACTGGTAAATGAGATCAAATCACACCAAATTAATTCAATTACATCCAAATCATTTAATGTTCTCACATAATGCTGATATGCAGAGATGAGCAGCTCAGTGTTATTTGTAATGCGGCAGAGAAACAAAATAACTAACTTATTTTGAGCTGCACATCAGACATTAATTAGAGCTGTATTTAATAAATTGCAATAGGATTAATGCATCTAAATATACATCTAAACATTAATGCATTTATGAAATTAACTAAATGCACTAGTTGTGTTAAATTAATATTTAATAATGCTAAAACATTAATAAGCAGTTCAATAAAATGCCATTCATATATGCAACTAATTGTGTTTGATTTGACCAATTAATCAGCATCTCATGTATGGAATATTATGGATTATAAACTGACCAAATTTACCTGTCACTTTTTGTTATCCATTTTATTTTATGAATTTCTATTGGAAATTTGCATCAAAATATTAATGCAGTTAGTCAAATTAACTAAATGCATTAATTGCCTTAAAATATATTCAATAATGTTAATAAATAAATAAATTTGTGAAATGTGGTCAAATATGATCCATAAAAATCACATAAAATGCATGTTAGTGTACAAATGTACTGAATATTTGAATTATTAATAGTGTTTAATTTGATTAACCTGCATATCATGTACACAATTTTATTAAAATGTAAATATTGTGGATTATATCTGAAAAACATCAACAGTCACTTTTTGATTTTATAAAATGCTATAGAAAGCTTGAATGCATGTAAATATTAATCTAAATATTAATGCTTTTAGTCAAACCGACAAAGGTATTAATTGTGTTAAATTAATTTAATGAGATTAAACATTTAATAATGCTGTCAATACGATCTAATCACATACAATGCATGTTAATGCCAAATTTAAAAAGGGACCATGTGCTTAATTGTTTAATTTGCTTAATTCTCATTTCATGTTTGAATTTCATTTGACTAGACATTTATATTATATTATTTACAGAATATTATTTATCATCTCGGGGTGTGGTGCCATTGAGCCATTCCTCACACACACACACACACAGACATGCGTCCAGAACAAAGAGCCGTGCGCCAGACGCCAGGGATAAAGAGATATCAGCCCTCTCTCTTTCACTCGTTCTCTGCAGCTCTCTGTCAACCCCTCCATCCCGGCTTTAGTGTCCTTTCATCTCACTGCTGCTAACTTTCCACTCGCTCTACATCCCTCTATCACTCTCAGAACAGAGAGAGAGAACGTCAGCCAATCAGAGCGCTCGGAACGCTATCGCTGCAGAACATGAACACAATTTTCCCAAAATGCCAGAACGGAAAAAACTTTAATGTCCCGCTGAGACCCGGATCAGACCCTGGAATCTGGGGGATTTGAGATAGCGAGAGCCCGATCTATGAATGGACACACACCTGTGTGTGTGTGTGTGTGTGTGTTAACAGATATTATGTTATGGTGTCTTAAAAAGGGACTGTACGCTCACATGCATGTTCTGTGTTCAATACCGTGTGATGGTCCTGTCAATGTGTGCATGCGTGTGTGTGTGTGTGTGTGTGTGTGTGTGTGTGTAAGTGCATGTGTGTGAGTGCATGTGTGTGTTTGTGTTACTCTGGCGGCCTGCATCAGTGTAGTCCATGCTAATGTGTTTTTATACTGGAATATTGAAGCGCTCTAAAAGTAGCAGCAGAGAAGCTTTCGCCTACGCCAATGCAGAGACCTGCTCCATGGAAATTTGTAAGCGCATGTCCGCGTGTGTGTGTGTGTTTGTGTGTGTTTGTGTGTGTGTGTGTGCGCGCGTGTAGACAGGTCTCAATACATTCCATTCCTGTCTTAATGGAGGCTTACGGCGGCCTTTGAGTGTCTGTGTGAATAAATAGAAGCCAGCAGCCCAGAATACCTGTTTCCTGAACAGGATTATGCCAAGAGCGTACACACACATTCATACACTCATATGCACATATTGAGACATACACACTGACCTGTACAATATCTTTACATTTACATTAAAGTTTAAAAATTACATGCATGATAATTGATCAGATGGTCAATTTTTTTTTAAATGGCCTAATTCCATAATAATTAAATCAATTTCATTTAATACCTTTTTGACACTGTTTTTAAAACATGGGAAAACAGAAAAGACGTACAAAAAGTTGTAAAAATTTCCCAATTCCATAATAAATAGATACTCTTTTTTTTTAAGAAAAATGTTTCTGACACTGATTTCAACATATCCAAAGCTCAAATAGGATTAAAAAATCCAGTTTTAGATCTCCATTGAGAAAGAATGATGAACTGAATGTTAGAAACTGATTGTTATTATCATTTTAGTTCACATGCAAATAAACCGTTAAATAAATACACACATATAATTCTAACTTATCAATCTACTGTCTAATGACGTCACACATACACACACACACACACACCTGTGTCTCAGACAGTGCTGAGAGCTGTCTGCTTTCTAATGCTTGTCTGTCTGCTGTAGTGAGTGATTCATGGACACACCGCGCGCGTGTGTGTGTGTGTGTGTGTGTGTGTGTGTTATCAGTGTCAAAGACATGCAGGACATGGTCCAGTTCAGCCTCTCTCTGTCCATCTCAGATATATCAGCTTCTGTCGTCAGGAAGAAAGTGACAAAGTGAAAAAATATGCAGCATATTTTCTGTCCAACTAAAAAAAGGTTCTAAGCCCAATGATTGAATATCAATGATTCATTCGTAGCAATAATCACTCTGGCACTTTAGCAAGATTTGTCTTAAAATAGTGCTGGAACAACTTCAGCATGGTCTAAAAGTTTAGTCACTTAAACTTTAAACGTTTAAACTTTTTTTTCTTGCTAAAAGTCATTTATGGTCTGCTAGTTTTTCAACCTTTGCATTGCGGCCAACAAAACAAAAATGATGATTTACAATATAATATAATTTCAAAATGATTTTATGAAAAGAGTTGCTATGCCTTGCTGATAACTGATAACATTACAACCAAGGTTTACGCTTTAATTTAGAAAACAGCCCTGGTATTTCCTGATATTCTCACATCAATAAAAAGCAGTGAACACAATTATGTATTAAAGCAACACTAAGTAGGATTTTTTACCTTCAAATAATGTTTCCAAAATCGTTTCAGTGGTTCAACAAGTCGTGACATGGTGAAATGCACTTATGTCACCGCTTTGCGGTCCTTTATCTGGTATTTCCACGCTATGTAAGATTGCCAGATCGGGTTGCGTTTCTGTAGTTCTAATGAGACATAAGAAAACTACAAATTTGACTTTCTTTACGGCAAGCGCTACAATTGCCGATAGGTGGAGCGTACTCGACAGTAGAGAAACAGCGAGCGTGCGCGTGCGACAGTAGGATGCGGTAGGCTACATTATTTACGACAGCGGTAATGGACAATTCCACTTCCAACCTGTAGGGCGACCGCAGAGGAAAAGTTCCTTGGTGTTGCTTTAACTGCAATGTGAGTATAATTAGAAATCAACATGAAACTGACATTTGGTAACCAGTAAAGCATGTTTTTCCATGTGACAAAACTTTAAGTGTGACATAACAAATGATTCACAATATACAAAGATTTAACTCAATTCAATAGAATGATATAATTACTCACATCTGCATTATATTTACAAACGCTCAAAGGCAAACAGCTCATATGAGCGCGCACACAATTACACGTGTGCACACATACGGTCCATTGATTGAATAACTGGTGTTGTCATGACAACAGTCCAAAAGACGGAAGATGAAAAAAAAAAAACAGAGATGAGATGTTTGTGTGCATGTTAACATCATCTTTAAATAGACTGGGTTGTTTTGGGCTGTTTTTTTTTTTTTTTTTGAGGTTAGCACTTTTACGAGTTGGAAATCCATCTTTTGTTTAATACACAAATAAAAGATATGAGCGTAAAGCTTGCTGGATCACACCGAGGTTGCTTTGCATGCGTTAGGCTAGCTATAGGTTAGCTATAGCTTTCAAATGTCGGATTTGATTCTCTCATTAAATTGAATCAGATGGACGCCAGCTTGACACCTGACACCAAAATAAAGTTCCAAATAGTCCTGATACTGAAACTATGAGGACTTATAGTTAATGTCCGTCTTTCGAACACAAAAGCTCAGATAGTCTGTGTTATCTCTTTTCTCTCTGGAAGATCTTTGAATAGCGTCTCCGTCTCTGATGGTGTCAAAGTTCCTTCACACTCGCCTGGGAACGTGACAGGAATGAGAAAGCCCTAAAAAACATCTTCAGTGATGTTGAACCCATGAAAGCTGGAAGAATAAGACTGACAGACAGAAATAAAAATGAACAGTCTATGATACGCCCCAATTATAATACCATCCTGGAGCGATTTTGATATTTAATATGGCATTAAGTAAGACTGTAGGACTGAAGGATGTAGATAAAATATTTCAATATTTTTAAGGCTTGTTAAAATATTCATTACATACCAAGATTTACATTTTTGCACAAAAATAATTGGTAATTGAAATGGACAGTTTGAACTGATTCACAGAACTGAATCAAACTCTAGCGCTTTTTCTAACGCTCTACCGTTTTTGCTACTTACTTAACTAAAGTTATTAAATCATCTCTGTCTTCTTTTGCAAGACTTGGAGGAATCACAAAGTAGACTAATGACACAATCTTCTGGATTTGTATTTTGGGCTGTGTTTATTCTGATTGGCCGCATCAATGTCTTTTATTTCCCGTTTAAACATTGAAAGCGTCAGTTTGCAAATGGAGCTAAAGCCAATCCAAGAGTCCTCATGGTTACAAAACATGCTGGTCTGAAATGTGCATGGCACAGAGCATGTAGTGTGTGTGTGTGTGTGTGTGTGTGTGTGTGTGTGTGTATGCGTGTTGGAGTAAAAAGATTCAGAGACACAGACACATATTTATAAACACACACATGCATGCACACACACTCCTCTTCTTGTAGTAGCACTCTGTGTGAGTAGGATTTCCAAGGACTGTTTGTAAGCATATGAAGGGCTGCATTCTCTGGGTGTACTGCTGGGAGACAGCCAGTCCACACACACACATACACGTATATATTTATACACCCTTCACGTTGAACAACCAATAAGTGTCAGTTTATTAAAAACAAAATGGAGTCTCTGACAGAAGGCTGCAGACCATGAAGGCAAAAGCAAAACAACTGTAAACAAGCCGCAATAAATCCACCCACTTCAACCGTGATGAATCCACTGAATCGGTCCACCTTAAAGAGGCGTTCACACTCAAAGACATTTGGAGCGATAAAGCATACAAATGACTTCTGGGTCATTCAATTTCAACGATAGTTGGCGATTTACACTGTGCTTAACCTGGTGCATTTGTCTGTCCACACTGAACACGTTCATGTTGCGGGACACAAAACAATCAATCATAAAACAACACAAGAAACAAAACATTTTACTCGTCAAGTGATTTTATGAGGCCCAGAATTCTATGAAAGAACACAGATGCTCACGAAACTATGAAGGCTCACTTTCATGTGTTGTTGAGTTCAGAATTGTGCCAGAATGCAATAAACACTTCTCCACAAAAATTCATGTTTGGAACATGGAAGTGAACTAAAGCAAGGGAAACATGTTTAGAGGTACATGAGAAACCACAGCAAATTCTATTACCATTGCACTCCCACTATTCCCAGTTGCATTGTCTGACTTTCCAAAAGAGAGGGAAACAGTAAAGATATCGATTACGCAATTCAGAAAAGAGAAAGATGTAAAATTTACAGTCATTACCTCGCCACAGTGATTTTCTGTAATATTACACAACATATAATGTTTTACTATAAACATATGAATAAATAATTGTACAAAAAGTACAAAAGCTTACAGTCTTAAAGGATTAGTTCAACAAAAATGAAACTTCTGTCATTAATTACTTTGACGTTTTAATTGTTTGAGTGTAATTGTTTAATTGTCGTGCCAAACCCGTAAGACTTTCGTTCATCTTCGGAACACAGATGAAGATCTTTTTGATGAAATCTGAGCGATTTCTGTCCCTCCATTGACAGCTACACAACTACCACTGTGACGCATCAAAAAGTTCATAAAGAGATCGAAAAACTAATCCATATGAAGAGCGATTTAGTCCAAGTTTTCTCAAGAGACTCGATCGCTTTTTACAGTGAACAAATTAAGTCTTTTATTCACATATTTACATTCAATAACTCAGATAAATACATCAGATGTGGTAAACAGAAGCTCAAGCATATTTGCTTGAGGTTTGAGAACCAATGAGATTCATTCTCGTGTTACGCATCACGTTTGAGCTTCAGCAATGAGGTTTGTTCTCGCGCGTCAAGCCGGTTCGGTTGAGCTTCTGATTAGTTTTACGATCTCTTTATGAACCTTTTCAAGCGTCAAAGTGGTAGTTGCCTAGCTTTCAATGGAGGGATAGCTCAGATTTTATTAAAAATATCTTTATTTGTGTTTCAAAGATGAAAGAAATTCTTACGAGTTTGGAATGACATGAGGGCGAGTAATGATGACTGAATTTTCATTCTTGGGTGAACTATCCCTTGAATTACAGTAGAAAAACAATTACAGTATGTGTCCATTTATAACAACACAAGTATGCACTGCATTCTCGGCGTTGCCACAAGGGGGGCTGTAGCGTGCATTAGCTTTAAAATGCTTCCTTCTAAGGTAAGTTTTCACTTTCAGGTCTACTACTGGATGGAATCTGGCTATAAAGTTAGTTCAAGTCAACATGTTTATAGCTAGCTTTCTGAATAATAACAAAATCTGGTTTAATGACGCAGACATTTGAAAAAAGCTTTAGTAATGAGGTCAGTGACTGCCAGTAACTCAAGAACACACGTCAAGTATGTAAAAAAGGACTGCACACTTTCAAATATAAACTTAACCTGGAATCATTTTTTTGACAGCAGAAATACAGCAGTTGAATCTGTCCATCTTAACAGCCGTCCACCTGCGCACAACAAACCCTGAACACTCAACCACAAGCACACAAGCTCAACCTAAGAGCAATAAAATCAATCAGTGTGGGTCAGTAAGTGCAGCATCATTATTTAACACTGATGAATAGAGCAGCTCACTGTGACCGCAGTAAATGTACACAGCCATACATCAACACACCGCTACAAGAGCAGGTTACCAAGACACGATTCTGCTGCTTCACAACTCAATAAAACATCACACTCTGGGAGACTTTTTCACTGCAGGATTTCAGAAAATGACAACCCAGGATTAAAGGAACAGTTCTCTGATTAAAATGATGTCATTATTTTCTCCCCTTCATGTCATTCCAAAGCCGATCCAAACACAAAAGGAGGAATTCCTGCGCTGGTTGCTGTCTTACATGCGATCACAATGAGTGGAGACTGAAGCTTCAAAAAAGGACACTTTGCATAATCATAATTTAAGTCACTATTTAATGATAATAACTGCTGTGACTGAATAAAGACCGAGTAGAATGGGATCAGGCTGATCAGTTCTGTGATCAACTGATTCAAAATCTGACTCTAAAAGAATGATTCACGCAAGAATTGCACATTGCATAATTTATTGCTACTTCAAAATGTAATTATGGTAATAATTAATGGACTACTTCAACTGAGGCATTGAAAAGATCCCACTCAGAAGAATGATTCATTAACAACTGCACATTGCTGCTTCTCTAATGAACTTATGATTGTGTCTAGGAGAGTTAGGGTATACGTCAAGATTATCAGTGAATAACAACTTACATTTCAGTCTGTTCCTCACATAAAGCTATCAGACTTCAGGAGACTTGAAATACAGTCAAATAAACTCCTTTTATGAGGATTTCTGCTGTGTGCAGAAGAGCGACCAGCACAAGTCTTTGTGTTTTAAAGAAGAAAGAAAATCAAACAGGTTTGGAACAACATGAGGGTGAGTAAATGATTCGTGGGTGAAATAAATCCATAACGTGCAATTTATCAAGCCCTTATCAGTGTGCATACAGAAAGAAGACCGCTCGTAATTAAAAATCATATATCTCTAATTGATTATTACGCAATCAGAGCAGAGATGAATCTAATATATTTCATAAACAAGTCAGTTGCCTACACTGTAAAAAAATATTTTTTAAAAAGATTATTGGAGTGCATTTTACTATTTTAGGCTTTCTACTTCAAAATGTCATGCTTAGTTCAATAAGTTCCATTTTCTTTGTAATTATTTGTGAAGTTTACTAGCAATTTCTAAGTGAAAATTGTTTCAAAGGTTTTTTTTATTCTCCATAATTGACACAAAAATAGATTTTGTAAGTGAAAATGTAAGTGTTGCTTGCCAAACAAAAACTGCAACAATGTTGCTAAGCGGTTGCTAGCGTGGTTGTTTACAATCTGTCATAAAAAACGCTGCAAGAAATCACACACAGTGAATTACATGTAGTTGAATTTAATCAATATCCCAAAAAAAGTAAACATTTGAATTTCTCATATTTTTAACTCGATCCTTGAGAGCATCTCTCTCTTTCTTTGTGTTTGTGTTGATCCCATCCCCCTCTCAAAAACATCGCAAATACTGTTCTCAGAAACTCCTCACATGCTTTTTTTATTTCTGCTAAAACAAAAAAGTGAATCACATTCCGTCTGGTTGATGTTTACTGAAAAAAAAACATATTTGTTGATTTTAGCTTTTATTCTAATCGCAAGTTCTCACGAGAATGAATTGATTCGATAAAGACTGAGGGATGGTTCTGTTTATCCAATTCAAGTAATTTATTCACATTCACACATGCATAAACATTCAGCCAACCATGCGTCAGGATGCATTTCATTCCTCTTTTGACTAATACAAACATATTTTCAATGGAGAGTCAACACTTTACCAAAGCTTAATGTATCACCGCTGGTTAGAGTTAACTAAGTGCATTAACTAAACTGCTTTATTAGGTAACAAGCTTTCTGTTAGGAACACATGATGGATAAAACGTAGACAGAAGAAAACAGAAAAGAAAGGAAGGACAAACTTCAGAGTGAAGAGTGTGAGGATGAGTCTGGGAGCGACGCCCCACAACTAAATACATAATGACCCTTAATGGCTGCCGTTTCACCACGTAACCAACAGCAACCACTGCTGCGAGGAAAAAATGTCCAGCCTTTCGCCTCTCAAGTGTGTGTGTGTGTGTGTGTGTGTGTGTGTGTGTGTGTGTGTGCATTTCAACAAAACAGCACATACAAAAGAGATGACACTTTAAACGATGCAATTTCTTCTAGATTTTTCTTTCCTTCCTTATTAGTGATGCTTGTCTTCTGTACATTTGTAATTTCTGGAAACGTTTAAGAGTGCATGCTCTTAATGAAGGGTTTTGATGATCATTTCAGCATTAAGAGACAGACTGACAGAGTTTGTGCCTATTCAGCACTGCCATCTAGAGCTCCGCTTGCAGAACTACACAGCACACATACAATTACATACAGTATTAAACTGAAATACAAACATCCTCTGGGATTTTTTTTTAATTGCTGTTCTCAGGAATTTTTCCAATGTTATAATTACAAAAAAATATCTTACAATAGGATTCATGGTTTATTTTAGGATTTTTTTTGTTGCATTATTACTATGATAAACCCTTTCATAGACAATCTCACAAAACCTGAAAATGTCCAGTTCATTTTTCAATTATATTTTGCTTATAGAAAATGCACACTTTCTCCAAAAATTGTCATTATAATTTAAATAAGATGTTATTTTGTTTGCATTACAGTAAAGTATTTATGCATCATGTTAGTATTTGTTGCAATGTTATATCTTAATGGGAGTTCCAAAATAAAAGACAAAAATCATAACTAAAGTCAGTAAAATCATATATTAGTAATGAGAATTTGTGAAGAATTTTTTTTTAACTATAATTATAATGGAAATAATGGGAAAAAAAATAAATATAAAGTTTAGTTCCTTGATGCAGTTCTGTTATAGTTAACTGAAACTTAAATAAAAATAAATAAAAATAATTTCTGTTAAATAAAACTAAAATATTAAATAACACTGTCTTTATACTAAACATATTTTTAGTTCTAAAAAAATTGCACTCTTTTGGGGTGAAATGTGACTTGGACATTATTTGTGAGATTCACACAAATACATTTTCTTTAGTCTTAAGGCCCATTCACACCAAGGACGATAAAGACATAGCTCTAAAAATCCTTCGAAATATAAAAGACTAGCAGAGAGTACACCACAGAGAAACAATATCGTTGGAATTAGGCTACTTTCAGAAAAATATTTTTTTCCAGCTAATGAACGATAAAAACATTGACAGACAGAATATAAAGACTTTAAAGAGCTCTAGCATCATTTTAAAGCGTGAATGAATGGATGAGAACTGTAAAGCATCATTGAATTTTACTTGAGTCATGTTGAGTCATGCATGACCATTAAAAATAATAAATACTGTGATTGTCTAGTCCCCATGCAAACACAACTTCGGAGCACATACAGTACTTATGCATGTGCTCTAGAAATGTAGAATACAGAAACCGATCCAGCCTTACTGCATCATCATGCATTCAAATATTTGATTAATATATGACAAATACTTGCCATGAATATCCATAATGAATTATTCAAACATCCTCCTGATGGTTACACACAGATCAAGCACGTAAAGTTCACTAGAAGTCCACACGCACTGTGTACAATCATCTGTAATCGTCAGGCCATTCAAACAGCAAAGCTGATGCACAGCAAAAAGCTTTCTCCAGCCATTTTCTCCAACAAACCTCTTTAAGCTGGCAGTTGTCGGCAGACTGCCAAAGCACTGTTTATTTGTACAAAATTGTTACAACTAAGCTCTCTGAAAATAAAGCATTCTGCAACCCTGGAACGATTTCTAAATGTGTCAGCGTAGTGAAAATTATTAAACCGTACAGTATACTTTCTTTAGAAACAAATCCACATTACAAAAATGAAATAATCTGCTTACTGAACCATTACACTCCTACACTGAAAATGAAAGATTGAGGAGGAAAAGAGTTTATAAAATACACATAAATTGGTATGAGATGATTGAGGTTGGCTAGTGAGTTTATTTAGATTTATTCTTAGTGTTTTAATTCTAATATTTTTAGTAGCTGTGTTAAAAGGATAGTTCACCCTAAAATAAAAAATTAAATCATCATTTACTCATCCACGTGTTGTTCTAATGCCATTCTTTCTTTTTCGGACCACAAAAGGAAAAATGGAAAAAAGTCCCTTAAGTCAGGACACTCCTATGTTAATTTCCCATAGAGGCAGCAGATTTTTATTTTTAAAGGCCAGTTATTTCATGGATCCAGGATACAATGCATCCTGATAAAGTTCCCTTGGCCTTTGGAATTAAAATAGCCCCACATCACCACACACCCTTCACCATACCTAGAGATAGGCATGGGCTACTTTCCAGAAGATCATCTCTCAATGCAGATCAAACCAGCTATTAGGCTAACTGAAATAAAACCATGCCAATCTCTAGGTATGAAAGAACATTTATTTATTTACGATACATTATTCATTCACAAAGAAAGTTGGTGTCCTTAAAGGTTGGATTTTTCCTCATTTTTTTAATTAAGGCATTAAGATCAATTCCAAAAGATGATTTTTTTTATTCCTCTTTTTAGGCAACTTTTGCATGGGTGTCTAAACTTATGCATAGCACTGTATATGATTTGGTTTGGTGGAAAACAAACCGAAAGTTTATGTATTAATTAACAAAAATCCTGACCTTGGCCGTTGGTCTTCTGTGCTTGAGTCAAGACACTCTATTAGTTCTCCAGAACATTTGTAATGTATGGCACATGTCGCATGGGATCATTTTGTGTATTTTTTTAAGCTTGATGCATAAAAACAACAGCAGGGTGAATAAAATGATGACTTAGTTTTCATTTTAGGGTGAACTAACCCTTTAAAAATGGGTAAAAATTTAGATACACAAATATCAGACAGTCTGACCATCTCAGGGAAGCTGCATCGCTAAATTCATCCCATTTGAAGCCCCGCCGCTACAAACATTAAAGTGCTTTTATAACAAATTCACTGTTTCAACAATACATTTCAAAGCAATTACTGTCTGACTTCAAATTGCCTGCTGTGAGCAACAATCCTGTTATTTTATACAAAGCCTGTACGCCACCTTTTTTTGTGAGGACTAAGATGGTCTTGTGCAATATAGCTTATAGTTAGTCTATTTATCTATCTATCATTTGACTTATTGAAGGGCTGCGTTCAAAATTTTGCTGTGAAACATTTCTTATCCCTAAAACAGCCAAGTTATACAGGTCTAGTTGTTCTGACGATAACTTAAAAAGAAGTTTAGACAATCAAACATGCACATAGATGTCTTACCCCTAAACAGAGACGACCCATTAGGTGCAAAGAGGAGCCCATCCTGTGAAACAGTGAAACTCATACACAGTTTGGTTTTGTCTCTCCACAGGCCAAGTTGCATTCGACACCTGAGCCTCTATTACATGATGCAGGAAGGTAATGAGGGCTCGACTTTCATGCTATTATACACACCACATTAAATATTAATACAAAACCTTCTGTGTGCATGAATTCAAGTACTTCAATTACATGAAAATGAAAATTCTGTTCATTTACTTTACATACACTACTGTCAAAAGTTTAGAATAATTCTATGTTTTCCTAGTCTCTTCTACTGGCTGCGTTTATTTACTCAAAAATACAGTAATACAGTAATATTGTGAAATGTTATTCCAATTTAAAATGTGTTTTCTATGTGAATATATTTTAAAGTGTAATTTATTCCTGAGATCAAAGCTGAATTTTCAGCATCATTACTCCAGTCTTCAGTGTCACATGATCCTTCAGAAATCATTCGTATATGCTGATTTGCTGCTCAATTATTTTTATTATTAGTGCTCAATTATTTATAATGGTCCCTATTGTTTTTTTTTGTGGAAACTGAGCTACTTTTTTTAGAATTCTTTGCTGAATAAAAAGTAAAAAAGAACAGCATGTTTTTGAAATATAAACCTTTTGTTACATTATAAATGTCTTTTAATGCCACTTTTGATCAATTTAATGGATCCTTGCTGAATAAAATATATGTATTATAAATAGAAAAGGGTTAATATACATATATACACAGGAATAAATTACATTTTACCACATATTCACATAGAAAACAGTAATAATATTTCACAATATTACTATTTTTACTGTATTTTTAAAATAAATGCAGCCTTGGTGAGCAGAAGAGAATTCTGTCAAAAACAGTAGTGTAGCTTTGTGTGAGGAACAGACCTAAAAGTCTCATTTGCGTTTGCATTGTTTGCATCTTGTATGCATTTCACTAGTTTGAATAAAAATCCAAGAAAAAAAGAAAAACATTAAGGTTCCACGGTAATTAATAAACACATACAGGTTCGGAGTTAATAATGACCGAACGCATTTTTGGGTGAACTCAGTTTAGAATAAAGCAAGTTTGGACACAAGTACTTACAAACTTCCTCTTCAGTTTGACTTTAGGATCAGCTAAGCTCCTTCTCTCCGGCTGGGCGGACTCAAACTCTGAATCTCCCAGGTGATCATCCGCAGACATGCTCTTCCTCAGATACGCCGCCCGGCGCCGGAAATGTGAGAACGGTGACTGAGAGCGCGGGCGCAGGTCAACCGCACCCGGAGCGACATCCCTCTCGTTCTCATCTTCGAGCCGCCACATCTCGCCTGAGGACAGACAGACGGGTACGATTCTGATCACACATCAGTGAAATATCACACACGCCATATTTAACCTTATTTGGCTGGTGGTTATTCCCAGGCAGCCCCTGCCTCACGGCTAGATCTGCAGACTTTCTGATGAGGACATAAGGGAGCTGTCAGACCGCTGGAACAGAGTTATTCATCTTTATTACTGTTGAATCAGTCAAATCTGGGTCAGAGTTGCTATGAGACATTACGGCCCTCATTTGGCATGATCCCAGCATAATGAGCACGTCAAACACACTGAGAGAGACGGCTGAGTGTGTGTGTTAAACAGCCACGACGCTCCGCTGTTGGCGATGGCAGTTGCTAAGCAACTAGAATGGGGAGGATGCCAAAGACTTTAGGTTTAACATTTGAGAGACAGTTAAAAAATCCTTCACAGAAGCTTAACACAAGAGCAGCGCAGCTGTGAGAATTGAGGAGAAAAGCGTGAGAAAGAGAGCGAAGGGGGGATTTGGCTGAGCAGTGCATGCAGAAGTAAATATCGTCGAGAGCACGCAGGCGACTGAATGCGCTGAACAATCGCACATGGCGCAAAGCTCACACATGTTGTGAATGGAATGTGCCGTGTGGAAGATTCTCGTTCCAGCCACCGGATGAAATGTCGTCCATTCACAACTATACTGCCAATTCTATCAATTGGTGTTTTCAATCATATTTACTATTTTTGCTCAACAAATCAACTTGCTCATTCAAATGCTGAAATTTTTTTTTTCAAAATGCGAGTCTAACAACAGATATTTTATCCTAAATTCAAAAGAAACAAATCCAAATGACATTTTGCATGAAGAAAATGGAGCCTATTATTTGTACCAATAAGTGTTTCTGTACTGGGTTTTTAGCTCATTAAATTCATTATTGTAATGTAAAAAATGCTATATTATTTCAATTGTACAGTATAAATTTAAAGGGACACTATGCAACTTTTTTTTTATACAATTAACTACATTTAAATAATGAGTTAATAATACATCATCCATCCCTCTCCCAAAACGTGTTTTTGTCTTACACTGATTCACTATGGTAAGCCTATTATACGTGTTTATATTTTTAGACCCGAGGGTATAGTTTTCATGGGAAATTGTGTACATATGTCACTCAACAATGTCTCGTCATATCCACAAACAGAGAAAAGTTGCTCCGGCTACTTTCATGCGTGTCTGGTGTGGGAGTGGGCGACATAGGTTGAAAGATTGAACATGGAGCCGCTAAACCTCCAACCTCCAGAGAATCACCCGCTTATAACAAACGCAAAACAGAGGAGAGTCTGCTGGCAATACGAGAGCGCGACAGAGCTCGTAATAAAACGAGAATCAACATTGGTTTGGCTTTTCAGAGATGGAGAGCTGAGGGGTTAGAAATATCGTAAACGTTTTCATCACTCAACAGGACAGTAAGGTATTTTTTTGAACAGATAAATTGTCATATGAAGCTTTCTAACAGAGTTCATTGTAAAGCATTATCGATTGAGAAGGTCATTTTGTTGGTTGCTGTAGTGCTACACTGGAATTTATTATCAAGGAAATGCTGTCTAATAATGTGTAGAGCTACAATAACGTCTTCAGATTCAGTCAGCTTGAGATCCTTTCCATCTAAACACAGGTGCTGCAAACCATATTCATCCGCAATCATGCACAAACAAAACAATGTTCCTTAACAAAATGTATGCATTATGGAGGGCCATATGTTATATAGTGTACTTTTAATATGCAGATTATAATTAAAACAAAATCAACACAAGAATAATTAAAATTATTAAAAACGAAACTGCTTAAAAATGTTTAAATATTGAACAAATATTGTCCTACATGTTATTCATGCAATATACATATATATATATATATATATATATATATATAATTTCTCTTATTTCTCCTTTTGCTTTCGAGGTGAAATGTGAGCTGGACATGTTTTCATGAGATTCAGGTTTTTTTGGTTGTCACCCTAAAGAACATCTTTTCATGTAGTTCACAGCCAAAAACCGAGAGTTTAATAACATATGTTTTGATAACATGGGTGTGCGGTTCAAATAAACATAAGCAAACACAAACACACACGCAATACCTGCAGGGGGCAGCGTACATGCTTCAAGACCACCAGGGCTGGAAGGAACACGTGGGCGGTGTTGTCGTTCACAAACGTTCTCAGATTTCTGCACACGGGTGGCAGCAGGGGACTGGGGGATGCTGGGTAATGTTCTGGATTTGGCCAACAGAGGCCTTTGCAGCCGTCGCTCCAACGACCTGGAATACAAACAAGCAATCCTCACCAACAGATCAATAATCAATCACAGTCTGATTCATTAAAATACATGCTTTTCTGAAATAATCTCCACAATAAAAGAACTAACGATCAATGTTTTGCATTGTATAATGTTTTACACTGTATAACTGCACTATGCATGTGTGTGGTTGTGTATTTGAACATTTAATCTTTTATGTTTCACATGTGATTTTCTCCTGATGGTTCAAAGAAGTGTATTTATTTATGTTGTTTATCAATTTAGTTATTGTTATGGTTTAATAATTTGTACAACCATATCAAACGTATGGACTAAAATTGATTAAAATGATCTCAAACAGCTAAAACATGTTGTCTTAATTAGCATGTAAAGTTTGCATGCATTAGATGAACTAGTCTGTATCGGTCCATCTGAAAGGTTATAGTAATGTTGAAAATATTACGCTTCAAGCATGCAGGATGGAGTGTAGCAGCGTGTGGAGATTTGGCCGCATTCATGTGTGAATGTCTGGCGACGACGGACCAGCGAATTCCAGACGGCTTCAGGAAATTCTACAGCAGAATGTGACGCCGTCTGTCTGTGATCTGAACAGGCGCTGGGTTATGCAATGAGCTTACGATCCAAAACACAGAAGTAAATCAAAGCAACAGCGCAAAAATATGTTCTGCATTTTATAAAAACGACACAATAATCACACTACAAAACATCCCACAAACTGCAGAAACAGGTAAAAGAAGGAAAGAGCAGCTGCAGAGCATTTAATTGAGGTCTATGCCAATAAATATACTTCCATTATTGATCAAATATTAAAGGCTTCATTTGGTTTTCCCATCATTAATCTTTCCCAGATAAACTATTCATTTTATAAAGCAATGGCAAAGTAAAATATTCTCATAAAGTTTGTTACAAAAACACCTTTAATTATGACCAATGTGACAAATTATTTCATAAAATGTATAAAGATAATCTAGATCATATTGTGGACCAATTAAATGTAGGGTAATAAAGAGAATTTAGTTTATTAATATTCATTAATAGGTTTTGGAGGCCTGCAATAAAAATTAGATTTAAAAACTAGAGCAGAATAACATGAAATCTTAAGAGATCTTTTTTTTTTTAATACATGTTCCTGGTCTTATTCCACTTTTCTTTAGAAAAATTCTTCGTAATCTTTTGTCAAAACGTAATAACTTGCTCTGCCTCTGACAATCAATTTTTCTCCAACCCCAGCAAACACCTGGCTTTAATCCGTTCAGTGGATAAAAACAAGCCCTGACCTACAATTTAATACCATGTTTTACTCATAAATATGTTCTTACAGAAGGACAGACTTTAAAATGTTTGAACTGTTTCCATCCACCTATTTTTAGGCGCATTTTGAGATTCTGCATAAAGAAAAACACTGGCTGAAACGCCAAGATGTGCAGTTTTAGTTCTAGTTTTAGGCATTTTCAAAAAAAATTTTATGCGATTAAAAAGACATGCGCAAAAACTACAGTAAAAAACACATTTACCGAATAAATCCCTTGATGCGCAACAAAAAACATTGGTCCGCTGATTAGTCCAGTTATCCAATCATCGCACAGCATCTCAAATGTTGGTTTGGTCGTTCTGAAACCATCAGAATGATTTGGTGTAAATCCCACATAAACGCAAGTCATTTATGATGGAGGAATAAAGAGCCAGAGTGGCTTCACCGATTGCAGCGACTTCCATTTTTATTACAGATATTTGATGCCAATATCCCAGGAAGTGACGATTTTGTGATCTTGAACACATTGGATGGAAACGCTGCTTTATCCATAAATTTTTTATGCAATATTCCAATTTTGAGCATAAGTTCAATTTGCAACTTTGAATGGAAACATAGCTAAGGTTGTTATTGTTAAACAAAACTATTAAAAATTGTTTGTCAATTGAAATAAAGCTTAACTAAAATAAAATATAAATATTAGATAAAAACTTAATGTAATAACTAAGTTTAAGTTGAAGAACTAAAATTACTAAAACTTAAATAAAAATAAAGCTAATCAGAAATATAAAAAACCTAAAAACACCACATACAAAGGCATACAGTATAACAAAACTACTAACTGAAAATATATAAATAAAAGTAAATAGTATATAAATAAAGCTACCCTTCTATAGAAAAAGATTAGTACATCCAGAATGACTCGTTTGTGTTCAAAAACAGAAAATCATTAGATTTGAAATGATATGAGAGTGAGTAAATGATGAGCGAATGTTCATTCCTCTATATCTCCTGCTTCTCAGATGTTTCTTCTGAGAAAAACACCCTGGGAATCTCACTTGCGTCTCTTCTAGAGTTTCATAATAGATCAACAATGTCTCAAAATGTGCTCAAATTTTATAGTTGTAATCTATACTCTTACTGTACTGACTCGTTTTTAAATTCTCCAAGGGAATTTTAAAATAAAATCAGATGCAACATAACCTGAGGTAAAATAAAACAAACACCTGAGCAAGTCACAAGACTGCATTCAGAGATTTGATGTATAAGCACACCTTTTCAAAGGTTCATGACTAAAACATCCTGATGATTCAGTTCAATCCCTGCCAATCACAGTTCCCCATCTGTTCTAGATTCTCTTATTTCATTGGCTGCTCATTTCTCTCAACCCGCCCTGTTCTGTCCTCCCACTGACCAGACGTCCAGGTGAACTGACTGCACTCGAACCCTCCAGGAACCACTACACCCATCAAGTACTGTTAACCAAAATATACAAAAACATCATTAAAGGCATCATTAGGATTTTATCCACTATATTTACAGGTGATTTATCAATCTGCTCATCTCTTTTTGAGGCAATGCCACATGAAATTCATATGTCAGCATTATTAGAGTATTAACAAAATATACCAGCTGTTTTCAAAATAAAAGTCTGGAAATCTCAGACAGGACACACACACAAAATTCCTAGAACGCACACACTCAAATCCCGCAGTTTTAGTACCTGGCCTCGGCTACCGTGCAACAGTAACTGCCGCTGCGACGGGCATCCCTCCGAGTCATGAGCTCATCTCTGGAACGCCGGCGGTTAAAGTAATCCGTAAGTTTCCCGAAACTTGCCATTCTGTCCCTTGCATGCGTGTGCGTCCGCGTTCTGATGTTCTTCCACGAGCTGTTGTTTACTTGAGTAATTCATTCACTCTCCTTTCCTCTCACAATTCACCTGTGAACATCGGCGAACGCGGAGCAGCAGTTGCGTGCCCGTCTGAACCTCGCTCACTCTCACACTGAAAATGGCAACGCTTATAACTTCCTTCAAAAGCAGCGCTGCAGGCGCAGGGTCTCTCCCAGAGACAGGCGTGTGTGAGTTTAGTGTGTCTTTCAGCATTCTCCCCAGAGCATCATCAGTGCTGCGGCAACATCATCAGCATCCTGCATCTCTCCCTCTCAGCCTCCCTCCCTCCCTCTCTCTCTCTCTCTCTCTCTAAAATATGTGCCGAGCGCTCTGAAAGAATAAATATCATCTAGAGCAGAGGAGGGGAAAAAAATGAATGACTAAAAAATGAAAAAAGGGATCAGAGTGAGAAGGCAACACCGGCTAGAATCAGTGATTTCATATCTGTCTGTGTGTGTGTGTGTGTGTGTGTCTATTCTTTGATAAAGACAACAGCTTGGGCTCCACTTCAGAGAGTGGAGTTCACAAAATCAATACAGGCAGAGAATGGCAGAGCATCACTTGTCTTTTGTTTGCTTCACTACATCCACTGTTTTCCTCTTTTAATATGCTGGCCAGATATTGAAACAGAATTAATATACCAAGTAAAATACACAAAAAAAGATTTAAAAATGGAAAAAGGCTAGCATCAAACTGGCACATTTTTGCACGCTGCAAGCAAAATTGAGCGCAGCTCCCTGAATATATATTGCACATTCATGGCAGATTTACAGGACTGTGTCCGCTGCTCTCAGTGAGAATTAATTGTGTCCTAGTATGTAACTTCGTCCAGGCATCTTTCCCTCCCTGCAGAATCCTGCTTATGCTGCCGTCGGCGGTTTTTCTCTCCTGCTAGAAGCTGAACATGGAGAGAATGGATGTAGCAGAATGTACAGTACAGGTCAGCGGAGCCGAATCAAAGCAAACGCAATCAAACACACCCACGCTCCTCGTTTCTTAAAGCAAGGCATTTTGGACTTTAAGTCTGCATGGTTTCATTGCAAGAATCTTACATATTTAACATAAATGTTTGACCTGTTTTTTGTTAATAGTGTCATTATAAAAAAAAATTTTTAGGTCATTTGAACAGATAGTTTAAAATTCTCTTATTATTTACTCATCCTCATTTCACTCCCAACATGACTTAAAAAAAATTCTGTCCCATTTTTGCATGAAAAGGGGTGATGATAGAAAAAAAAACTAATATTGTGAATATTTGGTGGGTTGATTGGATTCATGCATTCCAGTGTGCATTAGCACAGAAAACAGGGATATGTGAACAACACGGACAAGGGTTCTGAGCATATCATACATCTAGGGTTGAAAAAAAACATGCTAGTAACAACAATGGAGATGATGATCATGATATCCGCTGCCTTTGGGAGTAACTTCAAAAATAGCAAGTATCAATCAATACAGCTTAAGGTCACAGTTGTGATAAGTCATATATTTTACACTGCTCTAATCGTGTGTTTCCTGACACTCTTATATCAAACATTCAACTCGGCGCATAATGAAAATGATATTTCATTTGATACTATGTTTGTCTGAGCATCACGACCAGGTGTGCGTTTCCAGAAAGCGTCGTCAGACAACTAGGGTCGCACGCTCCGTCGTTATCAGTATAGATCAACGAGTCAGTGTTTCCTAAAACCATCGTTCCAACGAACATTCGCAAACAGCATCACAAAGTTGTGTGGTTGGAACGACCTCATTTCTTGTTTGCATGACGTGTGGGCTTAATAAATCCTTTTCTTGAGAAAAACAAGCAAGCTGACATTCTGTAAAATCTATATCTTTTAATAATTCTCAAGAGGGACGTTTTTGAAGAGTGTGCATGTGCGTACGTGCTCAAGTACGCAAAAATGAGCGTATGATTGAATCTGGAAATAAAGCAAAATCACTGAGAGAATTGGCCCCTCAGATGCCATGTCTGTACTTTATAGCAAAAGATCTAGCATTAATTCGATCTCAAAAGGATTCATTTAAAAAGAAGTTATTAATCCATAACCTGAGTGATGTCATTAACCACCGTGGTTGAATGATACATTTGTGACAGTATGGTTTTGGGAAACAGTTGTGACTTGTTGATTTCTTCAACGATGCATCGTGCTTTGGTAGTTCAGCAACGAGTTACGTTGTTGTACGGGAAACACACCCCAGCACGACACAGTAACACTGACACTGTTTGGTGAGGGACTACATGTTTGTCCAACCAATACGAGATGTGGTGAATGTTTAGGTAACTTTCACCACCAATTTAGAATTAATAGAAATCATAAAAATGTGCTACATAAAGTATTATTTCAAAGTACACTCCAAAACATTTAAAAGGTTCATTTAAAACAAAAACATTTAAATTTCAGATTAATGTATTTGAATTGCATATAAAATGGTTAAGGCAATTCACACTGCACCGATGCAGACCAATGCCAACAGTCACCAGATTACACAGTTTATAAGTTCAAACCAATATTAGACAGTGTAGTGCAAGCTCAGAACAGGGTTACTCGCGGGCCGATCATGCAACACCGTTACAACAATTCACCACAGTATTAATATCATCGCTGATATTAAAAAGATATCCCTCATATTATTTTCTTTCAAAATGGACCCGAACAATGCAAAACAAAGCCAAAACCAGGAGGAACATTGTGCCATGAACAAACAAGTTATAGAAGGCTTTTCAGTCCACAAATCACCAACATTCACAGCGGATTTAATGTAGCACCGCTATTGTATTGTTGTGGCAGAAATAGTCTAATGTTTTTACACTATTCATTTCAGGGTTGGTACAACCTTTTGAGAGAGAAATTCAAGCACTTTCAAGCACTTTCAAGTGACTCACACTTTTTCCAGCACTTCAAAGCTCTAAATATTATCCAATTTACAAATGTGCATTTTCCCAAGAAATAAACATTTACTCCCCTGGTTTCACAGACAAGGCTTAAGCCTAGTCCCGGACTAAAATGCAATTTTGAGCTGTTTTAACTGAAGCAACTTGCACTAAGATATTTTAAAATATGTCAGTGCCATTGTTTTGTCTCAGGATGCACACCAGTAATCTGTGTCTGTGAAACTAGGCTGTAACATTATTAGTTACTGACTTATAAATGCAAAACAATAGTAATTTTATGAGTAAATTACCTTTATGATTAAAGATCCCCCCACCCCCCAGAACTCAGCTCTTAAATGTTAGTCTGGAGCCCTGTGAAGAAGAAACATTGCCCTCTAGTGTCTTCTGCTCTCTTTCTCGCACACACCAGGCGAGCAAACGACAAGGGTGATTTTAAATCAAATCTCAGATGATTGATGCTGATGGTTCTGATGGTGGTTTGTCATGTCTATCTGTCTCGGAGGACAGCTCACATACACACTAACAGAACCAAAACCAGCACAGATGAGACGTCAGTGTGTTTTAATAAAGCAGTACGCCCCAGGCACATCTCCCCTGTGTCCGAAAAATGCGTACTTCACAGTGACACAGTATGCATAGAACTACGTCAAATGAGTATGTCTGACAATTGTATTATTTCACCTACTTTTTGTCAAATAAACTTGTTTCTCATGATTCGATTGTACTTAAAGGTTCAACTAAGGCTCCACCTTATGGCCACACCCACCTTCAATAAATCTACATATGGGCCGCAGTGGGAGGGACAATGATTAATGATTGGTAGGAGGAGCCAAAGACACTATTTTTACCCTAAACTAGCTTCAGCTCACAGAACACTACCTCACAGTGTGATGATGTGATTGGCTTTAAAATTACTTTAAGATGACGTCCTAAGGAAGTGTTTCAGTAAAAATGACCTTAGCACTTCCTGTTGAACAGAATTATCATCACCGCTGCTCATCATTACTGCGTCAATCAATTTGAGCTTAATTTGGCATCTCAGTAAAGGGTCTGAATATTTACATAAACTAGAGAATACTGGAGAAAAAGTAGCCAGTGTAAATTCAGTTTTTATGGAGTACATTTTGGCTGATACCAACATTTGTTTCAATCAGCCAATGCTAATATTGTTAATATGGCCAAATATTGGCTAATTTATAGGCGTCTGAACGCTTCTCTAAAAGCACAGTACATCAAGGACTGTCTTTAGGGCTTTTAAACATGATGAATATTGATGTGAGTGTTAATGAAATGCAAAACGTGAAGACTTACTCCATCAGTGTGTCCATACTGAATACATCAGCATAACCGCCTGCAAACATCACGCCAGAGCCATCCTGAAGGAGAGAGACACAAAGAGACTGCTTGTTCATGTTCACGCAGGAAAAGAGGAAGCGAACGTCACCAGAGCTGTTCCACTTCACCTTTAAATGTTGTTCGCAGACAATTGGTTTTCAAACCTGAATAAAACAATTCTACTGATAAACAGGAAGACTATTGTTTATATTGGATAGGGGTAAAAAAGTGAACTAAACTGTTATATTTTACATTGGACATGCTGTTCCAAACAGCATAATATATTGTGTATATAATGCATAATATAATGCATTTATTTATATGAAACTGATATGAAAAGCATATACAGTAGTGGCCAAAAAAGGGATAGGCCTATTTGTTTTTAGTTTTGCTTTATGTTCAAATAAAACATTAAAATATGAGGAAAATGTTTTATAATTTTTAACAAAACACTAAATTTGGTTTAGGTATTTATCTGATTAAATTATTTGGCAAAAAAAGGAAAACGCAAAGGTTTTATTTTACTATGCAAAAAAAAAAAAAGAGCATAAAAAACCAAAACGCTAACAGTAAAAAAGCATACATTAATACAATGAGTTATTAATATTTCATTGGTTCTCTCTTGTTTTTGCACATGTTCATACTTTCTTTGTATGACATCCTCCTGGCCAAAAATGATGTCGGCACAGTTTACCATGTTCTTTGAGATATTATCACAAATAAAACAACCGACTCCAAGCACAACTACAGAATATGCTTACAAAATTTGAATAAAGGGTTAAGATGTTCATTTTCGTAGGCCGGACATCCCTTTTGGCCATTACTGTCGCTCAACACAAAACACTGACAGAATGGACAGTGTCATCTGGGGAAGAAGATGAATTTAAATCCATGAACCTTTACTACAGGAAACACCTTTGTATTATAATTCTATCATGCATGCTTTCCTTCATCCTTACATCCTGGATGTTGCATCATTGTGTGTGTGTGTGTGTGTGTGTGTGTGTCTCTAATTTAAGCCCTAAGGACGCCGAAAACAGTCGTATTCCAGCGTCTCTACAAGTTCAAACAGAGCCGCAGCTCGACGTGAACAGATGCTCTTAGCGTGACTGAAACTTCATCATCATACTTTATAAATCTCTCATTCAAACGATCACCTGTGTTAATCCTACGCTGATATTTACGGGATAATGTAATACCAAAGTGAGTCACCCACCTGACAGCTCATCATCATCACTGCCTCCCTCAACGCTCACTTTCCCTGCCTGTGACTCACTTCTCAGGATGTAAGCGAGAAATAAAAGGGTCGACTTCACGATCCATGTAATGATTCACGAGCTGCATGGTTATGAATGGAGGAAATGACACACTTCATATCAGCTCATTTCCTGTGGAACTGGACAAATGCATCTCAATCCAACGTCTCCCACTCACAAACACACACACACACACACAAGCAACAATAGCAGCACTTTCCTTTAGTCACTATGGGCACATAATAGAGTGTGTGTGTGTGTGTGTGTGTGTGTGTGTGTGTGTGTGTGTGTGTGTGTGTGTGTGTGTGTGTGTGTGTGTGTGCATCCTTTTCCTGACCCTGCTGTATGCAGGACACACCTTACCATCTGACTTCCTCACACTCTCAACCTGCGGGTCCACTGACCCAAACTCACTCACACACACACACACACACATACACACACACATTTACTGGGCTATAAGAACATCTTACACTTGTCTGATTTTTGACTTCTATGAAGTTTTGTGTGTTTACATCCAGGTCACTGATGTGACATTGTATTGTCCAAATCTATTAAGTTATTCAATTCATCCAGACAATGGCTTGAATACACTTTTATTTTCTTTTTTTTTACCATGTTATTTGACCTAAATACAATAAAGAAGTTGAAAATCCTGTACACTGGCAAGGGAAAAACATCACTTGAATACAATGAAAGTGTTTTCAATTTCTAAATTAAAAGTCATTTTGAAAGTATCGCCACAATCCAAATAATGGTATAAACTGTCTGAGGATATTGAATGAAAACCTGTCTTGAAAAAATGTTACTTGGAACTTTTTTATATTGTTGTTTTAAAAAAATTAAATAAGCAACAGAGCAATTCTATTTAAAAATTATTAACAATAATTGGAAAAACTTTTATCCGCCAAATCACGTTCAGTGCGTGATGTCACATAAATACAGGAAGCCATTCTGATGTCATGTGACAAGAAAATAGTGACATGTGAAATGACATAACAGAGAGGCCATTAAGTTGCTTAAAAACAATTGTTTGGCCTTTTATGAAAAGGTACATTTTAAGATTAGCATAGGCTTGATGAGCATAAGAGACTTAGGCCTATTTCAAAAACATTACAAATAGTAATGTTTATATTTATATATACACACACACACACATTCATACATAGATACACAGAGAGAGAAATACATGCAGTGACACACAAACAAAAACATTCTTACTAAATGTTACCATAAAAACACAAACCCCTTCAGAATGATCAAATAATACTTAAAAAAAGAAATACGATTTCTTCACAAAATAACTGAATAACTGTGTGTGTGTGTGTGTGTGTGTGTGTGTGTGTGTGTGTGTGTGTGTGTGTGTGTGTGTGTGTGTGTGTGTGTGTGTGTGTAAAACTGTGATCGTTTGTAAACGCAAAGCGACATCTGATCGCCATGACAACCGCTGAACATGAGCGCGCAAAACGAAAATCTCCCATAAACAAAAGCGAATATATTTACTAAACCATCTTCAGATTTGGGAACAAAAACCTCACTGCTGATGACAACAAACACAGTCAGTAAAATAGATGTCGGATAAACACGCTTACCTTCAACACAAAGAGGTCGCTGAGTTTCTCAAACTCCAAACGCCTCAGTCAAAGTGCGAAAGTTTTTAACTCCTCCAGTGTTTCACGTCTGATATTCCTCTGATATGATTCCATCGATGAAAACATAAAGCACCGGTCTCACTAAGATCATACTGTCCACTCACTTATTGCTTATATCTCTAAAGAGTGAACTGTCTACTGACGCTAGTAGATTTTGGGCATCAAATGTGTCTAATAATAACCGTTTCCTTTAAGCCACAAACTTCTCTTCCTCCGGGGGGCGCGCGGCCGCTCATTAAACCGAGCTTCGATATTCACCTCAGGTAGATTTCGAGACGATTTTTGCCTTATTAGGAGATTTGTACACTGCATAGTATAATCGTTTAAATGTAATAACTCCAAATATTCACATATAACATATAAATTAATATCTACTGCTGAAATTTCTATGAAGTAATTTTAAAAAATCTGGCCTGCGCTTAGAAAAGTATCAGGTACCACGTGACAACGCAGTCGACGTGCTTCTTCATAAACACATTGATATTACAATTATTGTTTTATTTCATGATAAAAAAAAAAGAAGATAGGTGTCTTAAATCGACTTTAACTTGTGTATTAATATTAAATGTTCATTATGTGCTGCATTAGTATACTATATGTTTAATATATTCTGTAGACACAAGAATGTATGTGTTATAATATCAAAAATAAGCGGCCTGGATAATAACATAATACGTTTAATAGACTTGAATTAAATAGAAAATGCACAGAGATAATTATTATTTATTAGACCGATCGTACCTGACCAATCGCGCAGATCCCGGTCCATTAAGCCCCGCCCACGATATGCTTTAATCATGTTAACTTCCGTTCTAGCCGGTTATTCTATTTCTATGGATTTTAACATTTTCACACACGTGTGTCTCATTCATGTAGGGTAGGCTATTGTTGCTCCCGAGAGTAAAATTTTGATTTGATTTTTTTTTTTTCGTCCTGTCTTGCTCATTTTAATTTGAGTTTCGGTTGGTAACGAGAGAACACGGTCGTCCAAAATAGGGAGTGATTTTAATTATTATCATTTGATGACTGGTCTTTTTGATATATAATGGCCAGTATGGCTAATTATTCAATTATGTGCACTTTTGACTAGATTCATTCTTGTAAAATAAGGTATTTGTCCTGGAATAAAGACCAAATAAGAAAATAAATGAGTAAATAAATATTTTTTAACTTTCAATTTATTTTTTATTTTTTATATTATCTAAAATTTGGCATGATGGTAATGGCAGCAGTAGTAGGGACAGTGATTCTTTGTTATAAAAATACAAAATGCACACGTTATAATTGATAATATGACTTTTAAAGTTCCTACCCAGTCAGCATTTCAACATTTATTCATAGGTGAATCAACATTTCAACACTGATTTGGGGGGTTCGCTAACCTTTTACAACCATTAAATGTTGTTTTAGGTGCAATAAGGTGCAAAGTAGACTTTTCTTGATTTTAACATTTAACATTTTTAATTTAAAAAAAATTCTAAATTAATAAGTGTGGGGGTACAAACCCCACAATAGAGAGCCAAGCAAAAATATTTGGGGGACAAACCCAAAGTAGAGAAATGTAATATTTCCTGGCACGTGATATTCCATATACGCTCAAATGCACCGGGTGACATGGAATTACCAGGATTAAATCAGTTCACATGCTGCTATAAGAACAAACTGAAAAGAACGAGTACATGAGAAACGCTACTGAAACTGTTCCTGAAACTGGGAATGAAGATTGTAGGATTTTCTTTTTTTCCCCCGGCGCCAAGATCTGGATTAGTACAAAGTCCTGCTAACAAAGCGATCACTGCACCAAATGGATTTGAATTCTGTTACTATTCAATGACTCTATTATGTATTCTCTCTCTGATAATTGTTGAGATAAAGTATATAATTATAATATAATACTCATTTAGGCCAAAGACATTTCAAAATAGGCATTAAAAATGTTCTGCCTCTCTTTAAACTATATATTTAAATTCATTATGGCTTTTTTAGTTCATTCTTTTCACATGCAAATAAACCATAACTTATATTTATTATATACATAACTCAATGCTAGATCCAAGAACAGCTTGAAACCACAAATATTAAAGAAAAAAACACTGGATGGGGCACTTGGAACGTCTGATACATTATTAGGCTGCTGCTGTTCAACAGTACTGTCGTTCTTCCGCTAGATGTCGCTATTCACTATCAAAACAATAGTGCTGAAATATCTACATGTACTTTATTAATCATCGTCATCGGTAATTATCTTTTACTGTCTATGGTAATTATACAGAGCTGTCTTTAAGAGTTTCACAGTAAATGTTTCCTCAGTGCTTATGCTGTCACATCACATTTATGATGAGAACAAAGTATTAACATAAAAAAAAAAAAAATATATATATATATATACTTTTCTTTTGTAATTTACCACAGGCTCAGTTTCTCTTTTGCCATATTTTTTTTTTGAGGAAACCGACTTAATTTAACCACATCCGGAAGTTCATCTCTCATAGAAATCGAATGAATGTCTGTAGAAAAATGGTCACGCTGAGGCCCAGAAGCTTTCTCTAAATATTCATGTACTTTATATGTATAATCCTGTTTGTTAACATTACATTCAACGACATTTAAAATATCTTACTGTCGTAACATATTGTCCAGACGGCTGATGAAGTAGAAGTGATAACTGGTACTTTTCTTTGCGCTTATCAGCATGGACCAATCACAGTTGATTGTATTGGCTGGACGAGGATTGAAAATAAAACTTTTATAGGCTGCAATGTTATTGAGTGTATACACATACACTCTTTTTTATCAAACAAATATTTTTAATAAATAAAAAACAAAAACTTCGTGGGGTTTCGGGTTTCTGGGCCGCCGAGCGCCCCCTGTAGGAATAATACTGTGCGTTTCCTAGGAAACAGTCACTGGCCGACAACATTTGCGGTCCAATAAGAATTGTACCTCTCTCTCCAATACACACAAGGCATTTTGGGAAACGGGTTTCAGAAATCCGTATTCTGAACGGGGGTTGCGCACTTTGCGCAGCGCCGTGATCGAGTGCGGGTTTACGTCCATTGCGCAGTGATCTGTTTCTTGTGATTATTACCATAGAGCATGAGGAACCCTGCGAGATTAATGCAGTAGATCAAACCAGCCAGATCACATCACACATCAACCTATCCACAAACGAACATGGATCGGCGGAAAAAGCAGCTCGTGGAGACTGAAAGCGCGTTTTTATGAAGGTTTTTTGGAATAAATTGCTCATTCCGGACCAAAGTTAAACGGGCAAATCAAGGAAGACAAGATCAGATCGGTCCATCCAAAGGTCTGCCTGTGCTTCACGAGTAAGATCACTTTTCTAAACACAGATTAAATAGATCATAACATCACAACAAACATCACGTGTCAAGCTGTAGGTTATGTTTAATGTAAATGTGTGTGTTTTGAGGGATTATGTTTCTTTAATTGCTCGAGCGACAGTCACATCGAATGTTACACTGTATCGTTTCTGTTCAACTTCCCTGGCGAAGTGATACAATGTAACATTGTGTCATTGAAAGAACTGCTGGTTCTCGAGCGCTGGTTTTGTAATGGTTTAAGATGTGGTTGGACACAGTTTAAGTGCTGGTTTAGGCTCTGGTTTAGTGATGGTTTAAATTCTGGTTTATGGATGCATCTGAAGTAGGAAGTGAATTCTGAGATGTGGAAATTTTCCTTAAGCATCTGAAATTTAGTATTTTAATCAGTGGTGTGTGAAAACATCAAACTGCAAAGCTGAGTTTAGTGTGTGTGTGTGTGTGTGTGTGTGTGTGTGTGTGTGTGTGTGTGTGTGTGTGTGTGTGTGTGAGAGAGAGATGAGTCTTTTACATGAATCACTTCGTGAAAATGGTCCTCAATTCATCAAATCCTCATTCAGACTGAATGTCTTTCACTCTCTGTCATTCTTAGTTCTGTTTTCTGCCTATTAGTAAGAGTATTGAAGTGCAGTTTCGTTTGATCCAATGGTTTCTGTTTGTCTGTATTCAGCAATCTGTCTGTCTCTTATGGATCAGTTGGCTCTGAATATATACAGTGTGTAACAGGTGTTACTGTAGTGTAAGTACAGTTCCCTTTATCAGAAGTTTATGGTATGAGCATATTGAGATGTCAAGTAAAGGTGTGTGGGTTTCTATGCAGTGACTCATTTTCTCATGAATCTGCAGTTGTCAGTGTCACATGTTTTGGTTAAGTATGTGTGCATGTTTTGTGATTGTTAACACAGGTTATAAAGAAGTATGTTGTGGATTCACACATCTGCTTTCTCAAGAATCTGTAGCCGGTTTTCATGCGTGTGTTTGCATACATAGGATCTTGTCAGACTGGTTTTATGAGCTGAGGTATTGTGAAAGTGGAAGAACATAATTTCTGTGGAACACGCATTGAACACACCTTCTGGACCAACAAACTTTCTGAACATTCATTCATTGGCCTACTGCTCTTTCACCTTATGATATTGCTATATTTAATGCATTGGTTGTTGATTGCATACATTCTTATACGACCGCCCCTGTTTCTAATTTTTTTTACTTTTTTTTTTTTTTTTTTAAGTTTGCTTTAAGAATATTTAGTAATGCATCTAAATAGCCAGTAACAGGAACATTAAGATTCTGTCCTCTAAAAACTAAGCACTGATCTGGAATATTTATGGCAATTTCTTCAGTATCTCTCAAAATTTAGAAAATTGGCATCTGTTTAATGCTTAATCACATTAACAAAAGATACACGACTGACCTCCACATACAAATATGTTCATCACAGCACATAAACCTTTTGTAACGGCTTGCAGTCACCCTTTCATTTTTTCTATTCACTTTAAGACATTTTGGCTGAAAATTCATTTAAATATTGTCATAATTCAGAAATAGTTTATATTTTTTGTAATTAATATTTCAGTTGAGATTATTGAGGTGAAATAAGACCCCGAAATGTTCTTGACAGGCTTTGTGAGATTCACCCACTTATAATCGATTATTTGTGTACATTGAGACGAGAGATTCTGAATCCTTTAGGAGAGCCTGAGCATTAAATCTGCGCATGCGCGCTGCTGACTCGCGGTAATCCTTCCTCGCGCATCTGCGCGTGCTGGAGAGACACAGGCTGAATTAAGAACCGAATCAAATAAATAACCGCAGCATATTCATGCACATCAAACTGCGCTTTAGACACACGCATGCTGTCATCATGAGGCCCGAGAGGAGACGCGTGAAAGCACCGCTGCAGTTTGGCTGCTGGTTGTGTGTGTTTATGCGGCGCGCGGCATCAGCATCATCATCATCATCCGCTCGAGCCGAATCATGAGTGACCGGACGGGCTCACGGAACCGCACACCCGGACGAGCGCAGTTTAGCCGCAGGGATTTGTCTGCATCATCCAAGCGGATGCTTTCAGTGCTGGACCGCCGTTAAGACCCACATCGGACCTGCGGAACCGGAGCGCTCCTGCCCTCGCCGGGCCCGAGACCACTGCACCTCACCCGAGCCTCTCTGCGCCGTTAAATATTCATAGTCATGATCTGAGTGTCAAACTTGATACTCGAGTGCCTGAGTGACAGATGAGAACCTTAACACCCAACGCTGTCACGTTAGAAACATCTGCATGAGCTTTAGATGAGACGAGCAGCTGGTCTAGGAGGACATTCACTGCAGCACCTGCAGTCTGACCCGCCGAGGGCCTCCGCTGGGTCAGAAACCCGAAGACACACACACATGCATGCATACACACTGAGACTTGCATAGGGGTTTGCACACACACATGCTTTCATGCATGCGCTGTCGCATAGCCTACATGTTATGTTGTTGTTTTATATCTGGCTGATTATATTTTCTATGCCGTAATCATACACAATATATAGGTGCCTAAGTTGGTATTGGCAGATTTTTAATTTTTATTGATGTTTTTAAATATTATGAGTATCATATAGGTCAGAATTAGATACAGAAAGTTACATTTTAGCTTAATGTTTATAAAGTTATCCATAATTTCTGCTGAACGTTAAAACAGAGTTTCAGTGCCTGATTGCAAATATAAAATGCAAAGTTATTTTGTAAGCATGCAAAACATATAGACTCATATAGAGTAATTATATCAGTCATATTGGCCATAAAATAATATTGGTTATCTGTATCAGCCAGAGTACCTTTTACAAAATATTATTACTTAAACATTTGGCTTGTTTAAGATTGTTGTTTTTTTACGAGTTAAAACTTCTTCAAATGTCCTTATAAGTCTGTTTTTAATAAGTTGTACTATACAGCGTGGGTGTTGCTTTTTAAATTGGTCCTCGCGTGTTTCGTAAATTAAATGCACGGGCAGGAAACGCATACATGCACTTATTCGCATGCATAGATGCACACACTCATATGCTTGTTCTCTGGACACTGATGTTTGTTTGCGATGAAAGGAATATTTGCTTCTGCAGGCTGGATGAAATGTGACGCATCGTAATCCCAGTGACAGCTGCGGAAAGATGAGCCACAGACAGAGAGAGAGAGAGAGAGAGAACATGATTAGAGGGACTGCGCCGTGACTCAACCAGTCGCATAGAAAAACAAGACGGGAAGCGGCGCTCCAATGGAGACTGGAAACTTTCTAGTTCCTCTTTTAAACCTTTAAACGGTGTGTTTTTGTCTCTAGTGCTTCAGTAATGTATTGTTCTGCCATCCCTGAAGTGTCGTCCTTCCTCTCAGGCGAGGTTACGGCAGGTTAAGCGCTTAGAGAGACCGGGCCCGTTGAGCTAAAGGGCTCCGTGGCCCTCGCAGACCTTTGGGAAACGCCACCCGTGGATCCTGTGAACATTTTTAGCCAGCGGACTTGCATGCATGTGTGAGCGCTGTCAATCACAGGCCCTTCCTGGTGTTGATCTCTGGCAGACTAGAGGAGATGTCTGACCCACCAAACTGAGATCCAGAACCTTTGACCTTTGTCGCTTGTGTGTATTAATGTGTATGAAAGTCAAGCAGAGGGACGCAGTGTGTGTGTTTAGAAGTTGCTCGCTGTCGTGGCAATGGGGAGTTCTGCGTCGTCTCTGACCACGGACAGAGAATCAGATCACGGGTTCGGTACGGCTCCGTTCCCCTCGGCCGCTCCGATGGGCTGGCTCAGGACCAGCCACAGCAGTCCGGTGTGGGGAACCACTTTCATCACACGCCAACAGCAGCAACAGCAGCCTATCCCACACAGAGAACGCAGGTAAACGCATGCATGCGCAGACGTCACCTCATCAGGTGATTTAAGCTCTACGTGACTGTGTAGTTTGCTGATGCACACTCAACAAAAATTAAGATTCATGTATTTGAATTGTATATAAATTTCCATTTATTTGGATTACACAGATTTAACATAAATATTTTTTTATAAAAGCTGATTCTAAGCAATTTGAATAAATGCATTTTGAAAATATGATTATTTAAATAAAATACAATCTAGTTGGTAAACTATGCCATGGCTTTTTTTAAATGCAGAAATCTGACCTGTTTTATTTATGTATGACTGACAAATATGCATCATTTTAATTTGATGTTGAAACATTTTATGTGCAATTCAAGTATATTAATTCAAAAATTTGGCATAATTTTTTTTAGTGCATTTTTCTGGTATTTTTGCAAACATTTTATATGTGCACACTATTCTAATGAAAATGCCCACTTTACACCATCCCTTAATTTTCTGATTAATATTCCCGCCCTGTATTTCATCTGGAAATGCGTAAAATGAGTTTCTAATGCTATTTCGAGTTAAATTAGGATTGAGGTGGTCCTGCATTCTGGGTTCTTGGTGCTTTTTGAACTACAATTCAAAGGTTTGGGTTTGTTTGTTTGTTTGTTTGTTTGTTTGTTTGTTTGTTTCAAGGAAATTAATACTTTTATTCAGCAAAGATGCATTAAATTGATCAAAAGTGACAGTAAAGACATTTATAATGTTACAAAATATTAAAATTTAAAAGAAATGCTGTTGTTTGAGCTTTTTTATTAATCAAAAATTCTGTATAAAAAAGTCTGATGATTTCCACAAAAATATGATGCAGAAACTGTTTCTTGAGCAGCAAATCAAAATATTATACTGATTTCTGAAGGATCATGTGACACTGAAGACTGGAGTATTCAGCTTTGATCACAGGAATAAATTGCATTTTAATCTTACAAACATTTGAACGGTAGTGTATGTAGTGCAGTAGGGTCATGTCTAATAGAATGTGTGTCAATAATACAGTGTATAGCTGAAACATCTTGGACAGGTTCTGAATGTGTGCGTGTGCGTGTGTGTATGTGTGTGTGTGTTTGATAAGCAGACGGTCTGAACTTAGCAGATGGCACTGAAGGCATCTTTTTTACTCAAGGATTTTCCCTTTACCACTGTTTGCCAGGGGCATCCCGTGAACCCATGAGATCTCACGCGTGTGTCTGTGTCTGCGCTGATAACACACATCTTTGACAATCTTCTCCGTTACATAGAAGTTAATCATGTTTGCATCGTATGTTGAGGCTGGAGCTGAATCATCAGCATATGTCTTACTCTTTATAAGAGGTGCTAATATACATTTAAAGGAAAATTATAATTCTGTCATCATGTATTCACCCTCATGTTGTTCCAAACCTGTGAGAATTTCTTAAAGAAGATGCTTAGTAGATTGTTCATGCTGCTCTTTTGCATATAGTTTATAATCAAATAAAGTTCTTTAAGGCACATTTTGCAAGGTTTGTCATCATCAAAACATCATCGGTTCTTACATATCTTGTTATTAATATCTTGAGTCGCCATACATAAATGATAAAGACAGAGGGTAAGTTTTATTATAGATTAAAAGGACTTAAATTTAGGTCTATTCCTCATACAAAGCTATTGGATGTTTTTAGAAGACTTTTAGAAGGGTGCTTTTAGTCATTTTTTAAGCTTGACACTATCCAACATTGTTCATTTTTTTATGCCAAACACTCAGGTGTTTTTCTGCTTAAAATGATTTTATGTTTCACAAACAGAAGAAAGTCATGCGAGTGAGTAAATGATGACAGAACTTACATTTTTGTGTAAATGATGCCTGTTCATTGAAATCAGCCAATCATAACCCAAGGCATTTACTTAAAAAAGCAATCAACAGCCTATTTAAAGGCTCAGAGAGAGGATGGAAAATACTCATAAAATGATGAAAAAAAGAAACCATGGCTATCATTATAAGTGAACCTAAGGGGGGGGAATAAAATGCTAGTAGTGTTGAATATTTACCGGGTTCAAGAAAACAGTGGTTCAGCTGTCATGCTCGAGAGATGTCATTTCTCTGCACCATCTGCTGTACGCGGCTGTTCATTTCCAAAAGTTCTAGCAGTGAAACAAACGTCTGTCACCGACCTTTTTAACAACTGACACAACACAGACAGACTCAAACAAGAGCCTTTCAGAAGTAACAAGCTCTCAGCTGGAGTCGAACGGTGCACGACGAGGCGCATATGAATTATTCTTACTGCTAAAACAATTCCGTCATATTATTTTTATAAGGATTGAGCAGTGCAAGAACTCGACTTGTCCTTGTGTTATTTTTCTAAAGGATTTCTTGTGTTAACAGAATCCAGGAAGCTTCACAAGCACTTTATGTAATGCGTTTCCACCAGCGTCAAATTGTGAGCTGCTTCTGTGTTCAAACTCATATTTGCTCTGTACATATTTCATTTTTAATATCAGATTTGAATATTTACTGTGGTTTTTTTTTAACTTTGTGTGTCTTACAGATGGGGCCATGATGAACAACTAGTCCAGCTGGATTAGTGAGGCTGACTAGTTTATTTAGGTTTTCTCACATTTGTTGTACTCATTTTTACCATGTTGAAATACCTTATTATTATTATTATTATTATTATTATTTCATGAAAAAGTTATTATTATATTATGTATTATATATTTATTATAATCATTATATACTACACTCAATTATTTTTTAAAGTTATATATATATATATATATGTTAATTTGAGTGATTTAAAATATTTTATAGAATTGTTCAGAATTATAGGTGTCACATTTCCATCTACTTTTCATCAAGTTTGTCTGAGGTGAAGTTGTGTAACTTAAAAATATAACACAGACATGACCTTTGACACTTTGAGACATAAATGCTGAAGAGTCCTAGTGTGACATCATGTACTCCATGAATCCAGTTGAACGCCTCTAGTGTGTGTGTGTGTGTGTGTGTGTGTGTGTGTGTGTGTGTGTGTGTGTGTGTGTGTGTGTGTGTGTGTTGATCATTATCAGGATGTTTCCTGAGTGTTTTATCAGTGGTAGAAAAGTGAGTTGCTGCTCTCAGAGGCTTTTTTTCTGAGGATTTATTCCCATAGCAACAAGCTCCTATCACCTCAACCAATCACAATTCAGAATGAACTCTCCCTGTGTCTCTCTCTAACTCAGATACACACACAGTTGTTTAATATGTCATTATGCTTTAGTATGTTGCTTTCAAAATGTTGTCCTCTAAACTAAAATTCCTGGATCATCAGTTTGTCGGGAAATATGTTTTCATGAATACCAGGTTGAGGCAAGCGGTCACATTAATTTTAACTTATTAATTACTATTTTATTGATTGGCCCAAACAATAGTTTGATATTTCTGTGTTACCTTTCATATTTTTTGTTAACTGTTTTACTTTGTGCATTTTGCTGAAAAATAATATATGGTTATCAGCAGGTTCCACTGTGACAACATGCCCCACCATTGTGTGTTCCATGAACTGTGTGTGTTTTCCTGGTCAGTAATGGTGCAAATACAATCACTAATTTGTAGCTGAGGCATCAGGTTTTGTCTCTATATAGAAATTAACTTTTAAATAGACCTACTCTGAGAAATAAACAAGTAAAAGTCTGACAGCTCCTCCTCTATATAGGACACATCAAGCCTGAGTGCACATGTCTATATTAATTCATAAAAATGGATTGTTGTATGAATTCTGATGGCTCTTTCACCTCGTATGTCCTTTCCTCGTTTGCGCAATGAAAGGCCTCAGATTTCATCTGTCCCAGATTTCCATATGTGACTCAAATGTGACTGTTTTTTATGGATTCTAGTCAGCATTGTTTCTACATGATGTACATCAGCCCGAAGCCAAAAACATTATGCAGTTGGAATGCTGTTATATCGTATAGTCAGATGAACTATTTTCGCCAATAATTTCCTTCTTTCCAGCTATGTTAATAGGTCACAGAACACACCCATGCTTTGGTTTTTGTGTACAGGCTGCATAATGCAAGTGTGTCCTGCGCACATATACTCAGACACTTACACAAGCTTTGATTCTTTGCATTATTTATCAGCGTGATCCTCCTCGAGCTGACAGTTAGTATCAGTACTGAGTCATATAATACACACACACACACACACATACGCTGTGAGGATTGGGATGAGGGCCAGTTCTGTTTGACCAGTGCTAATGACTGTGACTCGCAGTACAAATGTCTTACTGTGTGTGTGCGATGGCTTTTGGAGACTCGGGGCCAAATGTCTCAGCATGCTCACAGGGAACCGACCCAAAGACCAACACGATACAAAACAGAGTTGTGTTTAAAACGTGTTTATGGTTTGCCTGATCTTAATATATTTGAGATATTTTCTCCTTTTGATTAATCTTATTCATCTTTGATTGAATATTTAGTAGTATTATTTATGCATTTATAGTATCCTCCCTGATCCCTAGATATCAGCTGTAAAAACAAATCCACATAATTTGACTATTGTTACTAGAATTCTAACTATAAAACAAATTATTAATATAGTATTATTATTATACCAATAATAATGTAATGATAAACGATTTAATGATTTATATATTAAAAAACATGAATTATTAAATATAAATTATATTCTGTAAAAAATTATATACTGAATACATTTTTTATATTAAAAATATAATATACTTAAAATCGTACAATATAAATTTGATCTTTCTGTAAATTATGCTGTTATATTTATCTCATTTTAAGTATGTTTAATTGTTTATTTGCCTATTTATATATATATATACATAAATAATATTATTTGAAATCTATTTTATACCATACAGTTATCTTCTCTATATATTCCTTTTTCTTTGCCCGCTTTTTTGTATTGTGTGTGTATTTTGCACTCGGATTTAAAATTTTCATATCCATTGTTAATTTCATTATTAATAGTTTTTTTTTCTCTCTTTCTCTTTTAGTAACTCTCATTCTCCTGGTTCGATGGCAGCAGTTGTGAGGAATTCTGATTGGTCATGCGGACGCTGCACATTTCTTAACTCCAGCGGTTCCTTGCGTTGCTCCATTTGCGAAGCTCCCCGGCAGAAGCCGGATTTGAACCACATTTTGCGCCTCAGCAGTGCTGAGGAACCTCGCTGGTCATGCCCACGCTGCACCCTGACCAATCACCATGGATTAGGCTCATGTTCTGTGTGCGGAGCCGCTCCAGTTACAGCCAACGGACCCATTCCACCCAAACAGGCCCCGCCCACTCCCGTAGACCCCGCCTCCAGCCCTGAAGCCAAAGGGCAGGTAGCCAATGGGGAGTCCCGGTGCTCGGAGTCCAACGGGGAGGTGTCTATGAGTGGGGTGGTGTCATTGGAGTGGGCGTGTCCTCGTTGTACTTTAGTGAACACTCCGGTGGCGTTGTCATGCTCAGCATGTGGTGGACCAAGAAAACTCTCCTTACCGAAAATCCCTCCCGAAGCACTAGTGGTCCCGGAAGTGCTTACACCTGTGGCGGGGTTTCCCACACAAACGACAGTAGCGTCCGCGCCACTTCTCATTGATCTGACCGTAGATTCTCCACCCCAATTACCTTCTGAAACCCCGTCTCCACCCCCCATCCCGTTTCTGCCCCCTTCCCTGTCCTCGCTTCAGAATAATCCCGTGCCTCGAAGCCGGAGGGAAGTCCCGCCCCCTGGACGGCCCCCAAACCCCGCCCCCTCACCAACATCACCCTCAACCTGCCTGCCTAACAAATCCAAGCCCCTCCCACCATCAGAAAATTACTCAAACAAGCGCCTAAGTGTGCTGGAGGAGGAGGAGCCTAACAACCCCGCCCCTCCAGTCACGTCTCCACCCTCTTGGAAGTGCCCCGGATGCTCCGCCCCAACGGCTCCTCCTTCGTCATCCGCCGGCCGGTGCGACGCATGTCGAGGGTCGCGGCCGGGTTCAGGTGGTGATGTCATCGACGTGTTAGGCGAATCGGTGCGCTTCACGCCGGCGTCGCCGTCCAGCCCGGACTTCAGCTCTTGGGCGTGTTCCAAATGTACGTTACGCAATCCGACGGGAACGGGCCACTGCACGGCCTGCGGATCGTCCAAACTGCACGGTTTCTCCGAGCCGTCCAACTGCTCGTCGTGTTCTCGGAAACAACCCCACTCGCGTGCCTTCACTTCCGCCTCATCTTCCTCTGTCCCGTCCCCATCGGCGCAGGACAAGAGTGTGTGTCAGTGGACGTGTCCTGCATGCACACTGCTGAACGAAGGGAGGATGAAGCATTGCGCCGCGTGTCACACCCCGCAGCAGTACCTGAACCTGCGGAAAACAGGGAAACCGCTCAAACGCAGGGAGAGCATGCATGTGGAGGCCCGACGACGCACGGATGAGGGAGAGGCCAAGGAATTGTGGGAAAATATCGTCAGCTTCTGTAGAGAGGTAAGACACTGTCAGTTTGATTTAAAAACGTTTAAATGTGATTAGTGTAGTATGTCTAAGTACTTATGGTGGCTTCTAGAGATGCACTGATTCATACTTTTTTGCCATATATGATAATAATTTTAAATATCTAACAGCGATACTCTATATTTTACGCACATGAAAACATATTAACTCATCTTAGGTCAATCATGGCCATGTTGTACTATTTCGTTCCCTCGTTTTTATTTAGTGAGATTGTGGTCATTATTTAACTGAGACAAGGATTAAGTATGAATTAGTACAATGGTGTTCCACCTTTTTTTTTCAAGATCCTCTGATGAGTAGAAATTCAAAAGAACAGCGTTTATTTAAAATAGAAATCTTTTGAAACATTATAAATGTCTTTAATGTTAAATGTCAATTTAATGCATCCTTTCTGAATAAAAGTATTCAGTGATTACATATGCGAATATACACCTTATCCCCAACACATTAGATCTACCTAATTAATTATTAATGAACTATTTGTTTTTAATATCGGTTTAAATGTCAGTGATTGATACATTGGTGCACCTCTAGATATTTGTAGTGTTCACAGTACACTGTAATATATCTCTCTCTATTACACCCAGCTAAATACTAATGTTCCATCATTTAAACATCCGTTCTACTCTGTTCTCTTGACATTTCATTGGTATCAAACCGCAGCTCCGTCTTTGAAATCGAGCCAGTATCAAAAACACAGTGCATTATGAAACCAGCGGCGGCCTCATATCTGCTGAATATTTGATATATTTCTGACCTTCTTAGAGGGGAAAGTGGTCAGACTTTGTGTTTGAGGAGATGCTGCCAGCAGTTGTACAGCTTCTGGAGTTCTGTTCCGGCAGAAAGGACATAGTCAAGAGTGTCTGAAATGTAAATACTCAAGAACTTCTTGTTCTTGATCCTTGTCCATATTCAATAAATGTTTCAGGAAAGAACACAGAAGCAGTTAAAACTGCTCCAAGCTTTGTCTTCCTTAATTCTGGGACTATAAATACAGGCTCGGCCTTCACTTTCCTGAAGATGAACTTCAACAGCTTGTCAAAGATCTTGCTTTTTAAAGGGATACATATTTAATATTTTCATATTAAAATGTTTTTCCCTTAACTCAGACGAGTTGATGCACCTCTCTCGTCTCAGTGCGTGCACTAAATCGCTGTCTTGCGGCAAAACTTTGTAAGCACTTAGCTTAGCCCAGTTCATTCAATAGGATCCAAGCAGAGAAGCGACCAAACACCTCCACGTTTTCCCTATTTAAATAGTTACTCGAGTAGTGTAACTCGACCAAGAACGGTGACACAAAATAAAACGTTGCGCTTTTCTAAGCGTGTAAAATGGATACCTACATTGTATGGCGGAATACCATAGCAAGTGCAAGTGCCTCCTTGTGTAGTCAAACACCTCTTAAAGATTTGTGATTGTACAAATCAAAGGTTGAAATCAAGGCAAGCCACAGTATGATCCCAAACAGCTTATAATGTCTACATTACCAGCAATACGTGCTTAATGTCCTATTAGAGATTGAACATATTTGGATGCTACTTCAAAACACTTGACGTCTCAAAGGCTTCTCCAGTGACCTCTTGTGATCTGAGGTTTTCTAGGGTCTCTGGTTTCTGGACTACATGCATTATTTCCGCAGGAGGGTTGATCCAGCATGATATGAATCCTCAGGTTTTCTCTGGGCCAAGCTAAGATAAAGCACATCTTTTTGACTTTTTGTTGCATAACTAGATGGTCCTTCAGTGTTTTAGGGCACATCAGGTTGCATTAGCGTTTCCACTGCAAATGTGACACGGCCGTAACCACTTCTGAAGATGCTTTGAGCGATCTGATCTGAGATCTTGTGATCAAATCAACCTAGATAAATGTTAGTTTCAGTTCTATTTGCAGCTGTGGTTTGACCCAGATGTTCTCACTTCAGAATAGGTCCATGATGAAAGATGACGCATCATTAACTTAGTTAAGAACCTGATGTTTTTATCTGCATATTTAGCTCATTGTATATCAACATAGTATGATTAATAATCAGGTAGTATTTCCAACACTCTCTTTCTATTTACAAATGAGATTTCGAACATCTAAAATGCAAGTTGGCATTTATATTCACCACACTTCCATGTCTGAACACATCTTTCCCAGCGCCCCGTGCGATCTGCGACTGTCTGCGCTCGCAACCTGGGAGATGTATTTTTAGAAATGGTTGCAACAGCAATTAAACAGCTCCCCAGAGTCAATATGACCCCTATTTCTCCAGCATATACATGTTTTTCCTGTGACGATATACATTCCTGCAGAATATCTGGTGCAGTTTTGGTCCAGAAGCTTCTGGGTTGGTTTATTGCATCTTTACATGTTTCGTCACTCTTCACAGTGTCTTTAATGTAGACTTAATAAATGTTCACACTGACAGTGATTAGTTGTAGCATTGTTGTTTTTATTAAGGTGACATTATGTAATGATGACAAATAAGATCTACATATATTTGAATAAAAATACTTTACTGTATTTATTAAAATATTATATTACATTATAAATAATTTATTCATTTTATAATTACATTTTTTTTCATATACTTATTTAATGATGGAAAATTGTCATTAAAATACATTATTTATTAATAAATAAAAATATAGTTGGGGGTGGTAAGAACAATAAATAATAAATTATAATAATATCATACTTTCAATTCTGGATGTGGAGATATACAATGCGTGTATGTATGTGTGTATATGTATATATGTTCATCTATATTGCATTTGTTTCCTCTTGTATCATGCAGTTCATCTTGTTTTTTGAAAGCTAGCTTATTTCTCTGGTATTTGCATTTTCCAGGTCTATATATTTGTTTTGTGTGTATATATCTATATTACTATGCTAAATAAAAAAATAAAATTGTAATTAATTGTATTTTCTCTACATATTTAATGATGGCAAATGCAGTTTTTTGTGTGTAATACCTTATAAAGTTTGTGTGTGTTTGTTGTAGAACGCGGTGAACTTCGTGGATGACAGTTTCCCTCCTGGTCCGCGTTCGGTCGGGTTCCCCGAGAATGACAGCGTCCAGCAGCGAATCAAAAAGTGGCTCCGCCCTCATGAGATTAACTGTAATAATTTTAAGGATCGTGGTGTGAAATGGTCCGTGTTCAGGACGCCCCGCCCCTCTGACATTCTGCAAGGCCTTCTGGGTAATTGCTGGTAAGAGAAGTGTGTCTATCATCTATCTCTGTCAACTAGTGTACTGCATACAGCTCAGTAAATAGTGTCTACAATTTAATCACAATTGTATGTATAACACTGTAATTTAAATATTTGTCACATGACCTGATTTGTGCAAGTGGCGTCCAGTTATCATCTTCAGTGTGTTTTGATGGTTTGTGCTCAAAAAGCACAGAATAATTCAGTTTAAAGCACAGTTTAGTGGTTTGTTCAATGGTGCATTCAAGTTTTTTGAGGAAGTGATGTAGGATTGAAGTGTTGCTGCTGTGTTTCACAGGTTCTTGAGCGCTCTGGCAGTGCTAGCGGAGCGACCCGAGTTGGTGGAACGTGTGATGATCACCAGAACCATGTGCCATGAGGGAGCATATCAGGTCCGGCTCTGTAAAGATGGAACGTGGACGACGGTTCTGGTGGACGACATGCTGCCCTGCGATGAATACGGGTTTCTGCTGTTCTCTCAGGTTTGTGTTGCTGTGCTGGAGTTTGTTACGCCTGGTTTATTTAAGCCTTTATTTTGTAATGTATTGCCTGATCAGGATTATTTGAGAGATCCACAGTCACTGAGCAGTTTCAAATGTTGAAATGTTGAATGCCAACCAAAGTAAATAAAGAATTGCACATTTTTCCTGCTAAACAACATGTGAAGTAGTGATAAAGTAATTGTAGTTAATTGTAAAATCAATGGAATGGCAAATGTTTTTTTTTAATCTAAAAAAAAAAAAAAAAATATATATATATATATATATATATATAATCTTTTGAAAATATTACTATTATTCTTATATTAATATACTTATTATACTTTATTTTATATATTAATTTATGACAGTAATAGTTTACAATTTAAATATTAAGATGAGGTAATCTTTTGAAAATAATACTCAAAAGAGTCTCATCTTAATATTTAAATTGTAAACTACTACTGTCATAAGTTCATATAAAATGAAACTATTATAATTATGTAAATTCTGCTATCATTGAGTATATTGAATATACTATTTTTACTATATAGTTTTTTTTATGAAAGTAAAGATTTGAATCAATGCAAGTAAATTGCTTCTTAAGCTCACACTGCAATTGACAAACAAAACACTTTTTTGCATGAAAATTAGTCATTGTTTAAAATTGTCGTTAGTCAGTGTTCCTGTTCTCCATAATGGCATCCCTGTGTGCTGCTTTAAGGCTGGGGTTATTATTTAATGTTCAGGCTCAGCGGAGGCAGCTGTGGGTGGCGCTGATAGAGAAGGCTCTTGCGAAGCTGCACGGCTCATATTTTGCGCTTCAGGCCGGTCGTGCCATCGAGGGTTTGGCGACGCTCACTGGCGCCCCCTGTGAGAGTCTGATGCTGCAGGTCAGCTCAACCAACCCCCGTGAAGAACCAATCGACACGGACCTCATATGGGCCAAAATGCTCAGCTCCAAAGAGGCGGGGTACGACTTACACACTCAAGATTATTACACTAATTGTCCTGTAAATTGGGCCTTGTGATTTACTCACTGTGCTCCGGACTCACTCATTTCAAGGCACATTATAAGATAAGGCATCTTTTGTCTTTTATAATAAAGGCTAAAAGCCTAGACAAAAAAATTGGATAAAAAAAATAAAAACCGTGTGCCACTACAAATTGGAAAGTGCCTTTTAAAGTGTTTCTAGGCTACTTGTCAGTTTCAGGGCTCAAATTACCAGGCAATTAGTGTCCGCATACACACAGTATCAGCTGAAAAGCGCAAATTATATTGCAAAAGATTGCTATTAATATCATTAATAAACATTGTCTATAACTGTTATTAGAATATTTATAATAAATATTATAATATGTCTTAAAGACACTCTTATTGGATATTTTCAATCATTGTTAAATGTTGTTATAATAATTGTATATAAAATATTAACTAAATCATATGAAAAAATAATATATAAAATGTATACACAAATGTCTGTTTTTGTGATTCTCATGGTGTGATATGTTCTGTTTTTTTATTTGTTTTGGAAACTGTATAAACTATTTTAAAAAATAGTATAAAATGTATCAGCTAAAATGAATAAACTAGATTAATACGTTGTACATATTTTTAATTGAATGTACTACGAAGTGTGTTATTTAGTCATTTAAATATATGGTATTTATATTATATATGCCAGGGTTGTTATTATAGTTAACCAATACCATAAAATAACATTATTGTTACTTGAAATATAATATAAAAAGCTGCATTTCTCATTTTCATTTAGTTTAACTTGAAGTACTAACATAACTAAAACTAATACTGAAATAAAAATCTATAAAGACTATATATTACAAAAAGGTCCTGTTAGATAACATCAAATAATTCATTAAATAACATTAACTGAGCAATACATTTGATACAGTATTTATTAATCTTTGTGAAAATTAACAAATAAAAATACAACGGTTCATTGCTAGTTCATGTTAGCTCAGATCCATTAAATAATATTAGCAGATAAAATGTGTTAGTAAATGTTGAAATTATTATTAACTAAGATTAATACGTTTTAGAAGTGTTTATCATTGTTAGTCCATAAACTAATATAAACAAATGAAAGCTTATTGTAAAGTGTTTCCACAAAAACTAATAAAAATGACAAAAACTCAATTTATTAATAGAAACTAATAGTACTTGTGTGCAAGTGAATAAGTGAATGATGAATATTTACTCTGTTTTGCGTGTTCTGTGTGCCAGTTTTCTGATGGGAGCGTCTTGTGGAGGTGGAAACATGAAGGTTGATGATGCGGTGTATGAATCTCTGGGACTCCGTCCGAGACACGCATACTCCATACTGGACGTCAGAGACGTTCAGGGCTACAGGTCAGACACACATTCACAACATGAAGGGTTTGTTCACACATACGACACAAAAGATGACGTATAACGACACAAAAGAGGACTTATAACACTGCTTTCCATTGAATGGAAATGATTCACGCTATCATGCTTGTTAAAAGGACAAAAATGTAGTCCATACTGGTTTTCTGAGGTCATACGATAAGGAAGTGAGTTTGTTTTTGTATTGCTGGGTTTTTCCTGCATTAACATTTTTTTGCCAGCTGCCTAAACTAATTTTTGTCCCGCCAAAGCCTTATTTGATCAGTTATTATGATTTATGAGTGATTTGAATCAGCCATTCCCAAACTGTGGCCCGCGGACCACTAGTGGTCGGTGAGGGTACTGCAGGTGGTCCGTGGAAAGGCTAAATAAAATATGAAATTATATTTTTTTACCTTCATTTTACCAGGAAATTCCCATAAAAAAATGTAAAAGTAAATAGAATATGTAAGCCTATATTGATATAAAATTTAAATTAAATTGTCAAGTTATTGTGTGATTACTAAAATAGGCTAGTGGCCGTGACCGTTAGAACCACAACACGGATCGGTGGATAGCAACAGCTTCTTGTAAAACTCTGAGGATTAATAATCCCCTAAAATCGCGAAAGGTTTTGAAATGTTGACTATATCCAAGTGTTCTTATTACTGTATAGATCTCATACTCCGTTGCTATGGAAATAAGCCTGTTGTTCAAATGAACCTGATTATGCCCTCGGGCGCTTGAGTAAATAAATAAATTAAATATGTGGCAGCCGTTGTGTGCAGTAAACTTTCTTTTAACAAGCCTGTTGTACTGATGTGATGACCAGTTAGTTTTACTGCTAGTAAGCCTATTTAGAGGTGCGGATTCATTCAGGTAGGGCTGTGTGTAGACATATTTTATTATGTGTATGATGAGTTGTGTATTCTTGATTACAAATAGTGGTCCACACACACAAAAGGTTTGAAAACCCCTGATGTAGATGACTTTGCTCTTGTGAGAGGGCGCTTGTTAAGTGTTTTCAGAACAAAGCAAGTTGTTGTTGGCTTGCTGCTAATTTTATTAAATTGTAAGTAGTAGAAAATTAGACTATTTATTAAAATAATTTTTTAATGCTACTTTTTAAAATTGATATGATTATATACCAAAATACCTATTAGTAAACAATGAGGAACAAAAGAAACAAACATCAAGGTAAGAGAGCATACATAATACACGAGATATCAAAATAAGATAAACAAAAATCACAAACTGTTTCTTTGCATTTATTTTAAATATATTGTCAGTATTGTGCTCGCAGATCATATAGGGTACTTTTTATTGTGCGTGGTCTGTCAGGCACACCCGAGGGCCATTTTTGACCCTGGAAAAACCCTGTATGGTGGAATTAGGGCTGCTCGATTATGGAAAAAATCATAATCACGATTATTTTGGTCAGTATTGAAATCACGATTATGTAACACGATTATTTCACATGACTTTGGGAACGTGTTGCATTTATTAAAAAGACACCTTTCAACAATTTTTTAAAAAAAAATCGAAATTTGAACATTTATTGTACTTTAACTATTAAAATAAGTAATATAACAGATAATACTTCAGTAAGTATTTTAATAATTCCCGCAGGTCTACCACTTATAATGCGGGAAATTCCCCGCAAACATTGATTCACTTTAGCATGTATATTGTATGAGTAGCCTAAATGAATCCACACAGATTATAAAAATATCAAATCAATCATTTTAAAACTCTCCAAGACGCAATTTCACGACCCGTGTGAGTGTTCAGCGGCGCCGCGTCTCTCTCGGTCAAGCGTCGAAACTACATTCTCGCGTTTAGGAGTTTTGCACAATCGGGCCAGCATTACATCATAACTAAAGTTGATCATTTTCACTTCTATTTAAGTCTTATCAGTTTAAATATTCAAGCTGAGAGAGTTTATGGCGTATGTGTGCGTGTCATTCAGAACACAAGACAAAATAAGAGCGTTCTTGCAAAATAATCGTTTTTACTCGATTGTACTATTTTGGTGATCGTTGGGAGCCAAAATCGAAATTCAATTAATTGCACAGCCCTAGATGGAATAATAAAGCGGCCGCTCGTGTGTCAGTAAAGCAGGACAGTTGTGAATCCTGTGAGTGGTTATCATTAAGCGCTGCGGGTGTCCTGTTTCAGACTGCTGCGTTTGAGGAACCCCTGGGGCCGGTTCTCCTGGAACGGCTCCTGGTCGGACGAGTGGGCCGATTGGCCTCAGCATCTGCGTCACGAGCTCATGGCTCACGGCAGCAGTGAAGGCGTGTTCTGGATGGAGTACGGAGACTTCATTAAGTGAGTCATTAGCTGCTTCATCTGTGCTAAATTGACCTTTAATCTGAGATGATCTTCATCAGAGCTTTCCATAAATAAAGAGGATCTCATTAGTGGTCAGAAGAGATTGAAATGTGCAGGAGGCTCATGGCCTGTATATTATTTGTATGTTAGATTATATCATGTGGTTTTTGATTATTTTGTTTATTATATACATATTAATTATGGCAAATGAGATGTACATACATTTTTTTAAGTATTAAAATGATTGTATCAAAGCAGTGTTTTCTGAAAATCCTAATTAAAAAATTATATTAAACTTTTAATTAATTTTATATTATATACATTTTATTTAATGTTGACAAATGGAATCTATTGTACATATTTATTTAAAAAAGTATTGTTAACATTTTAATTTATTGTACATATTATTTAATGATGATCTACATAAAGTAAAAATAAAATACTTCATTACACCATATTTATTGAAAATATTTAAAATAAAAATTTATATTTAATACATTGTTAATGATCACAAATGAGATCTGCATAAATTTGAAAACAAAAATTAAAGACTGGTTTTAAACTTTTAATTACAAATATAATATTAAAATGTAACAGATTATATTTATACATATTACACCATATTTATTAATTATTCAATTAAAATGATTAATTTAATATTTTATACATGTTGTTTAATAATAAAAATAAGTTGTTTTTTTTAAATAATATTATTACTTTAAAAAAATTATAATAATAGTATTAGTTATGATTATTAGTATTTTAAAATTCACTCAAATTTGTACTATCATTCAACAAATCAAGATTTTGGATTATCAAAATGATTTTAATTATCAACTGATGCTCAAAATGGCCAAAATATAAGATTTTCCGCCCATGTATCAGTCTACCAGTAGATGTGGTTAAGTAACCAGAACATGGTTGGTGAATGTTGTGCTTAGGTACTTTGACTCGGTGGATATCTGCAAGATTCATGCTGATTGGCAGGAGGTGCGTCTGCAGGGCTGCTTCCCGTGCCGGGCGAGTAAACCGGTGACCGTAACCGCGCTCACAGTCCTGGAGAGAACCGCGCTGGAGTTCGCCCTCTTCCAGGAGGGCAGCAGGTAAATCACATCAAAATTAATAAAGACATCAAATATGAATCATAAAAACAACAACAAAATAAAACCGCTCTCAATCCACCAGGCGCTCAGACACGGCTGACAGTCACCTGTTGGATCTGTGCATTATGGTCTTCCGGGCCTCGTTCGGTAACGGGAATAAGCTGGTACTGGGGCGTCTGTTAGCACACAGCAAGCGCGCGGTGAAGAAGTTTGTAGGATGCGATGTGATGCTGGAGCCGGGAGAGTATGCGGTGGTTTGCTGTGCCTTCAACCACTGGCAGATGGACCTGAGCGGGACGTCAACACCAGGTACACAGACGGAGAGACGACGCTGGATTACAAACCAGAAACACTGGACAAGATTAAACAGGCCATATTATGCCCGTTTACAAAGTCTAGTTTTGTTTTCGGGCTCTATTAGAACAGTTGTTACATGTTAAAACATTATTTTCTCATATTTGCAGCTCGTCTCTTCCCAGTCTGTCAGGAATCTGTTCTTTTTAGTGAACTGGCTGAATCAGTTCACCAAATCGGACTGAGCCGTCTGAAACCGCTCGATGCTCAAGTCAGCACAGATCTACAAGTTACTCGATCGAACTCACTTTCAGACGTGTCTGACAGTCACTCCATCTCCAGATGAGCCAATATCCAGGAGTATTTGATCCTATGATGTATTTTTGCTAATTCATTCATCACTCCAGTTAGTCCAACCGTACACTGAACTGAGAACAGTCTTTCTGACATGTGTGCAGAGGGTTTCATAATGGGGCAATTTGTCGGTTAATGGTTACACCATTCCAGAGGGAACCGTTCTGACTCTGACATGTCCGCTAAAAAACAATGATCCGGTGATACGAGCAAATGCGTGAACGAGCAGTTTCTCATGGTTAATGGTTTCTCATGGTTTATTGTAAAAAGGTGAGTTGATTTAAGACTAGTTAATGCGCTATATATGCTTTAGACATGTAAAACATCCGCATTTCACATCATCATTGGATGCTTTTATGGTAAAATTGTGTATATGCGACATCGTTGCGTGATTATGTAAATGAACCGGTGAATCGTTTTTTTAAACGAACTGTCCGAAAGAACCAGTTCGCTGTGACTGTCTTAAATTGCCCCCTATATCCTTAAATAGAGCACTATTTGAAGGGACAGCCACCAATGTGCGCTCAACGGCTAGAAAATACCCATAATGCACGGTGAGAGTCGTGCACTGAATGAATTCCCGCGTCTGACCAGAAGATGGTGGCGCAGCTGAATCATCCATCCATTTTCCAAACCGCTGGTCTAATGTGGCTACAGCAGAATATCATACAGTATAAATTCCTTTTCATTGATTATTACATTGTTTAATTAAGGTTTATACATAGTTTTTATGCCCCGCCCCCTTACCATATCCGCCAGTTTCAACACACTACTAACTCATCAAAGCCCCGCCCCTTTATTCTGCGTATTAATTATTTAAATGAGGAATATTGTGACGTGTTCGTTCCCGGAAGAACAAAAACTGAAGACTACAATTGAGGCGTTTCAGGGAGTTCAGAAACAGTGGCACTGATATAGAGAAGAACTCCCGCTGGAGGGACTTTGTGCTCAAACAGCAACATTACACACTAAAGAAAGATGAATATGGGGGGAAAAAAGCATAATAGGTCCTCTTCATCATATTGTGCGTGTTTTGACAGTGTCCAGCCCCACTAACGCTCGGAGACCCAGTCAGGATTTCCCAGGGTACATCTTGGCCATCTACAGCTCCAGGCAGGTGATGGTGGAGCAGGTGGAGGCCCCGTCCACAACACTCGCTGATGCCATCATCCTGATGACGGAGAACAAGGGAGAGAGACACGAGGTACAGGAACACACACTTTATGGAGAACTTTCAATAGCATCATTTATCAAATGTGATGACTATCATATTTTAAACCTAAGAGGAGCACAGACAAATATATAAATATGTATGTGTATATATATATTTTAAATTGTGGCACACTGTGACTCCAGTCAGTTCCATCAAGCTCTGAATGTTATGATCAGTTTTTAGAAATCATATTGAGCATATATGAGTTATAATAGGTAAAAAAAATGGGTTAACTGAACATATGTATATTATTTAATGTAATTTAATGTCACTGCAAACTTTAATTATTAATAGGATTTTAAAAAAATCATAATTTATATTATATATAGTATTATTTCTTTATTTGATATATGTTTGTTACACAATTTATACATCATATACTATTTATTATATTTATATAATCATATATATATATATATATATATATATGGTATTTTTTTATATATTATGTAAATGTATATTTACAAAATAATATATAATGATTATATACATTATATACAATTATTAATATAAAAATATTTATATATTTTATTTTTATATATTTATATATTTTATTATATATACATTTTATTATATATAAAGTAAATGAATGTTATATTATATGTTTTTAATGAATATAATCATAATTTATAGTATTAATCATAATCATTAATATATACTATATATAATATAAAAAAATTTAAATAAACAATAATAGACAATACATATTACATGAATATAAAAATAAATCATATAAAAAAATATTTAATTTTAATATTTTAAATAAATAATAATCATTTTTTATATTATTAGATGTAATATAATAAATGTATTGTGTGTGTGTGTAATTATTTTATTAATAAACGACAAGGATGACAGTTTTATGATGTGATTTCTTTATCTCATGTCTAAGGGTCGGGAAGGGATGACATGTTACTACCTGACTCACGGGTGGGCGGGGCTTATCGTCGTCGTGGAGAACCGTCACCCAAAGTACTACCTCCATGTGTCATGTGACTGTACTGACAGCTTCAACGTGGTGTCGACCCGAGGCAGCCTGAAGACCATCGACAGCGTGCCGCCCTTGCACAGGTAAACACACATTGTGCACTGAAAGTGATTCACTTCTCCTTTCTGAAGTTTGCGGAAACATCAGTTCTTTTTTTATTCGTTTAGTTAACAGGGACATTGCACATTAATAAAACATTTCTGTAAATGCAGCAGAATTAGCCAACGGCTATTTTTCATCGGTAGTCCCTGGACAGGAGCTTGCTCCAGGGTTCCTTTTATTTGACACCAAGAGGAACGAGAACAGGCCGTTGTTCCTTCAGCTCCAGATGAAAACATTGTGAATGTTAGTCCTGTTACTTCCTGAAGTGTTTGTTCCCAGCGAGAGCAAATCACCAGTGGATTTTCTTCCTAGCGGAGCCACTCTCCGGTCATTCACATGCGTTAAAAACAGCCCTCCGTACTGCTTATGCTGTTTCCGTCAACACAGTTATTCATTTCAGTTAAATTAAGTCATGAATAAAGATAATAATAATAATAATTTTGAGCTTCAGTGTTTAGTAGAGTGAAAATAAAACTATTATAATAATAATATACCATTTTTTATATGTATATGCATCCACCATTAATTAAAAAGAAAAATGTATTCTGTTTTTTAGGACCATTATTTTATTATCATCATTATTATTATTATTACACTTATATTCGATTATTTTCATGACAATTAAGTACGTTTTCTCTTAGACTCACAATTCAGTTGAATTTTGTGTTAGCAGTAAATAAACATTATATTATTATCATCTGTATTTAGTCCATATTTTCTGGTTAGCCATTTAGATTGCCAATTGGTTATTTGTCAATTCTATAATAGTTTAGCAATAGCCTACATTTGATTGTTCTATTTAACTCTTTACTCGTTCATATTAGGAGCTATGTCACTGTGAGATCCTCACGCCGTGTTTAACGCGGGTCTCGCGATCACAAGCTCGCCAGCTTCGGTCACTAAACAGAGGTTATTATATACCTGAGATCAGTCGCGTTCAAACTTACACAATCGAAGATACTTCGGTAATGCCCTGTGATTGCATACACTTGAAGTTAAAGTAACGTTTACTTCAGTAGAGGCACGGCCACTTCTACAGATATAAGCTGACCAACATTAGGCAAGGCAAGTTTATTTATATAGCACACAACGGTAATTCAAAGTGCTTTACATCGAAGAGATTAAAATAATCAAAAGAAATAAGAATAATCAAAGCGGTTTAGAATATAGAAATTAAAAGAATTAAAAGAAATAAGAATAATTAAAACTCCTCTTATAATAGCTTTGGATTGGCCATGCCGTGGTTTCCCACGTACACTTATCTAAGTAACATTCAATTAAAACACGTCTTGTCTTTGCAAAACACGTACACTTGAATTAGTGCCAAATATTAGTTGTCACTAATCTGACGCAAAACTTGCGGTAACATACAAATACGTTTAATCTACTTGGGAAAACAATTCACCTTTGGCTAAGCCCCGCCCCCCTTAGTTACTGTCGCTATGTCCATCAAGCTACTCCGCTCTCACGCCACACCATGTTCTCACGCAGTGAAAAATACATCGCAGAGCAGAGAGGAGACTGACAGACAGGACAGACCAGGTTACTTTTCGGTTACTTGTGATATTAAGCATATTAAACAAAGTCTCACATTTCAAATTTGGTCTTTTTTTTTTTTTAAGAAATTTAAACAATAAATACCGCATTGTGGCTCTTTAATGTGTCGTGACAGATCGCTGTAGAGCATCAGTTAAAGCTGCTCGTGAACAGATCATCTTTTCCTTCTAGTTAATTTATAGCATCAAATAAACATGAATGAACATAAGAAGGAAAGTTGTTTTAACCGCAGAAAGGCATCAGTACATGCCGTTTTTCAAGTTCAAATCCTCCCATGTTAATCTACTAACTCACTGCTTTGTCGGACAAAATGGCGGATGGCGAAGCATGATTGGTCAGGCCACCTGTCAATCAAGCTCCCTGCCAAAGGTCAATTTCAGAGTCAATCGGAACAAAAACCAATGTAACAATTTATTTTGTCAGGTAAGTGTATTATGCCAATTTCATAATCAGTTCAGAGATAATAAATACGAAACATCAAATGCTCTGGAATAAAGAGAGAAGATGCGAAGCTGACATTATAAAATACATGATGCTGAGTGTCTGCATACACTCCACATCACGGCTAGTCTGAGTTACGAATCGCCCGAGCCTTAAATACTCAGACCAAGAGTTCACAGTGGGAATCTGCATTAATCACCGTCCCAGACACACCCACAGCTGTTCCAAGATATCTGTGGGAATCTTTATCTTCTGTGGGAATGAGACCTGTGTACCAGTCGCACTGAGACATTTCGAATGATACCAAACATGAATAATACTGTATGATAATTGTTCATATTAAACCATATAGGTTTTTGGGTGAATTCAGGTCGGGATGGGTGAAGGGAATGATGTGTGATCAATTCGAATGTGTTAGTGTCTCAGATGGTAAATATTAAAATATTAAATGCAAGACGGTTCAAATGTTAATTTCCAGTTTCTCCATCTTACATTCTCCTTAGCCTACCTGTCCGCACTGAGTGAAAGGGGAATGTGTTTACAGTGTAAATTCCTCTCATCCTTTCAAGTCATCCACCATTTCGGATGAATTCAGTGACAGCATTGCTATGCATCTTCTGTGAAGTAAACATGTGATGCTGCTTTCAAACTAGGCAAAGAAAGTATCTTTAAATGCATTATAAAGTTGCTGCTTACCGTTTAGAAAAGCCTTCATGCTTGTGATGCCTAGAAGTGCTTTCTGTGCAGCATTGTCATGTATTCGAAGACTAACCTGTGTGTTTTCTGTCGTGTGTTTCAGACAGGTACTGGTGGTCCTGTCCCAGTTGGAGGGGAACGCTGGATTCTCCATCACACACCGACTGGCCCATAGGAAAGCAGCGCAGGCGTCTCTGGGCGACTGGACGTCTAGTAAAGCCACACACTCGCCCCAACTTACCCCGGACACTGACGGACTCCACAGACCGCGGCCGCTTTGACATACGCTTAAACACACACACACACACACATAGACAGACATGAAACTACATAGACCAATGCAGACCCGTGCTGATGAACACACACGCAGGCACTAAGACGGTCTGGGTGGAACTACTGAGCCAATCACACGTCTGCTCACTGAGCCAAGACCCGCCCACTGCGCTCCACACACACACACACACACACGTGTCCCGATGAACTGTCATTCAGATCCGCTCCTGGAGTCTCGCCTGCATCTCCTGTCAGCTGACTTCACTTTTTAGTTTCTTTTATGTGCGCTCAGTCAGAGAGTGAATCTCACAAAAATATTTCATGTGGTTCATTTCACCCAAAAGAAAAAACAAGTCATCAAAAAGAAAAATGTGATATTTTTAAAAAGCTAAGTGGAGCCTGTTTCTGGGATCATTATTTATATCTTTTAGGAGGAAAAAACAGCACATTTTCTCATAAAATTCACATTACTTTAAGACTTCTTAATTTTTAATATTATTACTATAATTAGAATTTTAATTATATGAAATTATTTTCATGGCAATTAACCACATTTTCCCACAAATTCACACTTTTGGACAATTAATTTTATAATTTTTATAATTTAGAATTATTTTAACTATATTCTTATTACTTGAATACAGTATTTTTGCTGGGTTGTAAATCAAAAAGTAAAAAGTTAAAAATGATTTTAAAACCACATTAAAGGCAGAACAACAAATATCTATAATATCTCTAAATAATTTTTATTATAATTAAAATAATATCAGGGTTTTTTTACACATTTCAGTAATGAGAATAATTTTTTGGCATTATTTTCATCTGAATTTGGGGCAAAATGCCACAAATTGCCATGAAAACATTGTTGTCACAATGCAGGATAACAGCCCAAAATAAAGGTTTAATTTCCTTAAACAACATAAATCTTTATTCTTCCTTCAATCTTAGGGTGAAATGTGCCAATCTCATAACATGTTTTGTGAGATTTATGTTTCTCGCCGTTCTGACAGCCAATCAGCAAACTGTTCTGGGGTCACATGATCTGCATAATGTGTAATGTAACGACAAATGGTGATACTTGATTTTAGTGGAAGGCCAGGTGTGCGAGGGGTTTATGTGTGCGCGTTACATGCGTGAACCATCTTTTAATTTATGTGTTTTAGTGAAGCGGAACCTTTCTGAGAGAAGCACAAGTTAGGCTGCGAGCTGATCTGTCATCAGTTCGGTTCCGTGAGCATGATGATGTCATAGCTGCACGACCTGTGCTGGATCTGATTGGTCGAGGGCCTGCGGTTTGACTTTCTCTGTGCACTGATCTTTAGTCCAGCGTCTCTGCATCTTGAGGACTGTGTATTTTTTCCCCTCTGGATGTTGTGTTGCTCATTGTCTCCCTCTGTTGGTGGCTCTGGTGTGACGTCACACACATTCTCTGTCTTTCTTTTGTGACGTCACACTCATTCTGTCTTTCTTTTTGTAAGTTGTACAGCGCTGTTCCCCTCTGCACAATCCAATCAAAAGTACTCGCTGTAATTATACAGATCTCTGTCGGGCAGTATAATATGTAGAATATTTTATTGATTCTTGGACAAAAAATGTATAAAAGTCTAAAAATCTGTACGGTTCATTTGCAATCTCAGGTTCTGTTGGACCAAATGACAAATAAAGTTTTGTTTTTTGTTTCTTTATTTTTTAATCAAGAAACATGTGAGCTACTGATTTATTTTATTTCCCTGACGTTGTTTGTTCGGATGTGTTTGGGGTTTGTTCGGGTTTTTTCCCGTGTTAATATTGAGACAGCTGGAAGATGTTCATCAGATCATGTTGTTGCTGATATTATGTTGTTATTGACCTACAGTATATGTTATGATAATCATCTCAAATAGGTTATACAGGCCAATGATGGAGTCCATGAATCAGTTTATATGGGTCACTCTCAGGAAACGGTGCATTTCAGATTTGTTTGTTTTTTATCATTATTTTATCCACGTCGCGGTAAGTTTGAAATTCATGTTACAATTTTAATTTATTTCTGCATTTTCCCGAAAGTGTTTTAATCTCAATTACTGCAAAATATAGGTTACTTTTTTCCCTATATAATTCTTTAAGATATAGTAGTGACATAGGATGTGTAAATTGAATTATATTCTATTAGAAAAACAACTAAATTTCAACTTTATTTATTCTACAAGTTGTTCTGCTTTACACTGACTGAACACAGAAAATCCTTCAAATGATGTGAAAATCAGTAGCCTATCCTGGTTAATTATGTAAATGTCAATTATATCACATTTATTTGCTTTTATATGTAAAGGTTATTTATATAACAGCCTTTATAACAATTTTTACCAGTGTGCTTTACAACAATAAAAACGATGAAATAAAAATAAATAATTAAATAAAAAAATCATAGCCTATATAATTGGCAAAAATAAATGTTAATAATATATATATAGCCTATATGAATGATTATATCTGATATAATAATACATGTGATCTATAATAATAGTAGCCTATATAATGAATCATAAATAATAAAAAAATCACATATAATGAATCATAAGTAATGAAACAGTATTTAGTCATAATTATATATGATTTTATTTATTTTTATATATATATATAGCCTTTATATCATTTTATTTATTTTTCATAATTTCATCAATGTTCATTCAAATATGATTAAATAATGAAAAATAATTCAATAAATAAAATCATATAATTATATGATGAAATAGGGAAAATAAATAAAACAATTAAATAGTCATAATTATGACAAAATAAGTATTATTATAATAAGTATTATTTTTCCATAGCACTATATATATATATATATATATATATATATATATATGATTTAATTATATATTACATCATGAAAAAATAAAAATGTATTGTTAAATAATTACAAAAAAAATCATATAGAATTATATCTGTTACTGTTTCCTGAGAATGACCCAGAACACTTTGATAATAAAAAATAGCAAATTCCGGCAGACTATTGAATTTAAAATCGCACGAGTTCCTCCCTGAGGGTCAGGGCGTGTTGCTGGACATGAAGAGAGTGTGCGCGGGGGCTGCATTAAAGTATTTTGGGCAATAATAGAGCTCGGGAGCTCTTCAGGAAACTCTAGAGCCTCAGGGGAAGGGGATTCTGGGTAATTTGAACACGTTCCCTCAACCTGGACGAGCGTCCGTCTCTCCCCTCATCCCAAAAAAGGAGAGAGGGATGAGTGTCACAGAGAGGTGCAGTGAAGAACAAGCAGACATCGTCCGTCAATCTGCCTTCTCATCAACTGCAGGAGTTGTTCATTTACAGACTGCAGTGTCTGTGAGTATTGATCTTCAACCTATCATATTTGTAATTATTTTTCTGCAGTGGTAGTTTATCTTATAGGTTATATGAGTATGCAGGTATGTTAGAAATACTATTAATTTCACGTGATAAAACAATTCTCTTTTTTCACTCTCCGTCTGTCTCTTTCGTGGTTTGAAAGATTGATGGCTTTGTTTGTGAGTATCTGATGTGAAATATTGGAGCGATGAGTGTCGTTTATCATGTTTGTTCGTGTCTCTATCGTTCGCTTTGATCCTTTAATGTCAAGGATTCACATCTGTAGGTGAAAATTGTTTAATGCATTAATCGGTTTTGAAAGTTATGATAATGTTGTGAGCAGTTCATAAAGAAATGTCTCCTAAAAACAAACACGAATGGAAAAAGTTCATACTTTTATTCAGAAAGGACACATTAAATTGATCAAAAGTGACAGTTCAGACATTCATATTGTTTCCTAAAAAAAGAACGTTTCAAATAAATGCTGTTCTTTCAACATTCTATTCATCAAAGAATCCTGAAATAAATGTATATCACAGTTTCCAGTAAAATAAACAGTTTTAAACATTGATAATCATCGAAAATGTGTCTTGAGCATCAGATCATCATATTATCCTGATTTCTGAAGGATCATGTGACACTGAAGACTGGAGTAATGATGCTGAAAATACAGCTTTGATCTCAGGAATAAATTACAGTTTAAAATATATTACAATATAAAACAGTTATTCTAAATAGTAATAATATTTCACATTTTTACTGTGTTTTAAATCAGATAAACGCAGCCTTGGTGAGCAGAAGAGACTTCTTTTAAAAACATAAAAAAATCTTACAAACCCAAACTTTACAGGCTCAACAACAACTATTATTGTGATGTGTACTTAATTAAATGTAATTAACAATATATATATCAATTTATAGATTAATTATTTTATATTTACTTATTTGTATTACAGTAATACGATTTTTACAGTTGACTCCTGATTTTTAGGCTGTATTAGGATTTAAAATGTAAAAGAAAAAAAATGAATGGTCCTCATATAGAAGGTATTTTCATTTAGCAAATTCTAATTATTTTCTTTTCATTTCAAATTAAAATATGACCAAATGACTGTTGTATAGCCTCAGTGTGTGCAGTATTTCTACTCATTAACTAAGCTGAGATGTGAATATTTCAGAATCAGAGTGAAAGCCTAAAGACTGGGCTGAACAGAAACCTCTTGTTGTCTCGTGTGCAGATGAAGACCTCGTCCACATGGCCGGTCCGGATCCAGCGCTCCCAGACTCTTTCACTCCGAGTCCAAGCAGCGTTTACTCGGATCAGTTCGGTTTTTACTCTCTGGACTGTAACGTTCCTGGACTTTCTAAGGTCATCTTAGACAAACTCAACATGAAAGACTACAAAGATTACAGGTGAGAAACACACACATAGTGTGATATGAGTTTATAGCCTTCAGATGTTGTCACTCACTCTCTCTCTCTCTCTCTCTCTCTCTCTCTCTCTCTCTCTCTCTCACTCACTCATACTCTCTCTCTCTCTCTCTCACTCACTCATACTCTCTCTCTCTCTCACTCACTCATACTCTCTCTCACTCACTCACTCTCTCTCTCACACTCTCTCTCACTCTCACTCACTCTCTCTCTCTCTCACTCTCTCTCTCACTCACTCTCTCTCTCACACACTCTCTCTCACTCACTCTCTCTCACTCTCTCTCTCACTCACTCTCTCACTCACTCTCTCTCTCACTCACTCTCTCACTCTCTCTCTCTCTCACTTTCTCTCACTCACTCTCTCTCTCTCACTCTCTCTCTCTCTCACTTTCTCTCACTCTCTCTTACTCACTCTCTCTCACTCACTCTCTCTCTCTCACTCTCGCTCTCTCTCACTCACTCTCACTCACTCACTCCCTCTCTCTCTCTCTCTCTCACTTTCTCTCACTCACTCTCTCTCTCTCACTCTCACTCACTCACTCTCTCTCTCTCTCTCACTTTCTCTCACTCACTCTCTCTCTCACTCTCACTCACTCACTCTCTCTCTCTCTCTCACTTTCTCTCACTCGCTCTCTCTCTCTCACTCGCTCTCTCTCTCTCTCTCTCTCTCTCTCTCTCTCTCTCTCTCTCTCTCTCTCTCTCTTTCAGGGCAGCATTGGAGGGAAAAGGAAAGGTGGGCTTTCGCTCTTACAAAGAAATGTTTCAAAATCTAGAAGACACGTTTAAATTCTGTGCCTGCTGCTCCAAACTACCGTCCACCCTTCCAGATCCTAAAGCGCTCAAACGCTGCATCAAGTGAGTGTAAAGCACAGACGACAAGAAGGGATGAATCATTATTATGACATAACAAGTTGAAATTAGGACAAGTCAAAATTATGACATAAAAAGCTAATCATTACAAACAAAATTACAACATTGAAAAGTCAATATTATGACAAAAGTCATGACAAGAAGAGGAAATTATGACTTTAAAGATCATAATAATTACTTTAAAAAGTCATAATTATGACAAAAGTCAACATTCTAAGTTACAAAGCCCTATTATCACATACAAAAATTGAAATTTTGTATTAAATTATGACATAAAAAGTCTAAATTACGTCATAATTATAGCAAAAAGTCCAAATTGACCTAAACAATCATAATTATGATATAAAAATCCGAAATTGACATAAAAAGGTCAAAAAAATCATAATTATGCCATAAAAAGTTAAATTATGTAATATAATCTGGATTTTTTGATGGTTTTTTCTTATGTGGTGTAACTGGGCTTCCACAGGTAACCAGCAGGTCATGTTGGGCGGGCTTTGTGGAGTGTTTTGAACATGCGGTAAAGCAGGGACATAAAACAGGGACAAAACAGCAAAAACAGGGACGTCTGGTCACTAATGTCAATAATCCCTCTATCCCACACAGCTGTTGCTGTCTCTCCTGTAGCGGATCACTGTCCTCCTGAACACTTCTGCCCTCACATTATCACCCGCTTATTAACACACATACAAATCTAATGCCAGATGTTAACACCTCTATCTGAACACCAGAGATAATGCTATGTGCTAACACGCTAACCCAACCCTCATGCTAACACCTCAGCACCACTATTGATGAACTATATCAATAACCCTCAAACCGCATTTGGGACAAATATGGTCAAAATAATTTTTATTCATCACGTGATACAACCCGTTCAAAACCACAGTAATCATAACCATAATCACAGTAAAAATCACAAAAAATAACTATGGTTTTACTACAGGAGCCTTAATTTAACCATGATACTTGTAGTAAAACCATAGTGACTGCAGCACTTATGAAAATAAGCCATTGTTTTACTACAATAACAATGGTTCAGCTGCGTTTTTTTAGTATAATCATAGCTACCACAAAATTACTAAGCAAGTAAGATCAGATTAATTGTTGTAAAATCTAAAAAAAAAAAAAACATCCATTGCAACCCTGTTTTTGGTACTTTTTTATTAGTGAACGTCTGACCCCAAATTTCCCTCGTGTAGTTCAGCTCACTCTGTTCTGGCTCAGAAGAACAAGATACTGCAGAGATCCGACCACAGATATTCATCTAAAAATAACAGACTGTTCTCTGAGTGCTGAGTAAAGCTGGAGGCCAGTGGGGTTTCTTCCATCCAGGCTTTCATTGAACAGACTGCTGAGAATCCCAGCGTCAGCTCACACACACACACACACACACACACACACACGAGATGTCATATTCATATCCACAATGTCAGGATTCATCAGGCTCAGATTGTGAAAGAATGGCTGTGAAAAGCTTGAAGAATCATTTTCTCACATGAATCCAGAGCTTAAATTCACTGAAAGTCTTTGGGATGTGCTGGAGGAGACTTTACAGAGTGCTGGACTCTTGCATTGACAATACAAGATCTTGATGAAAATAACATCATATCATCAATTTCCATCAATGAAATTAATTTATTTCCTGATGAATCCTGACATTGTCATCCTGGAATATGAACATGATATTCTTCCTACATGGTTGTTTCAGAAATGAAAAGCTACACACTCCATCAGTTAGAGTTAGAAGAACTGGTGCCAAACATATCACATGCTAGAAACATAATAATCACTGCAATAATCATCAAATTTTTTTAGCCGGGCAGTGTGTAGAAATACATAGTCAGACTAAGAGTTAAGTTTTGGTTAAATAAAACATACAACATATTGTATTTTTTTTTACATATATGAGTTTATAATAAGATAAATCATCTTAACATAGTTGGTTACGTCTCCTTTTGTCTCTGCCGGCTGTTCTCTTAAAACCCGATCCGATGTTTTTAGCCTTTGTGCAGAGGGGAAATGTTTACGACAAGGTCACACACACCACATGATGCGCCACCATAATAAAAACTTAAAGTACTGAAATGATGAGGACAGCTTCTAAAAACAGCACAGACCTTTTAATCTGTCTGTTGAAACCTCGACTCGTAATGACGTTATGTAATAAGTGCTAGAACTCTTTAACGTCTGTTTTTGTGTGTGCTTTGTCGTCTCAGGTGTCTAAATGTGTATTACTGCAGTAAAGACTGTCAGAAGAAAGACTGGTCTTTGCATAAGAAGTTCTGTAAAACGCTGCACAAGGTCTCCATCGACAGGCTGGTGGAGTGGCTCGTTCACACGGGTGAGAGAGAACAGCGGATGGGGTTGCTAGGGAGTCGTGAGTGGTTGCTAAGTAGTATTCTGTCAATCATCCTGTGGTCCAATAGGAGATCTTCCTTTCCCAACGGAGGTGTGGTCTCGTCCCGCTAAAGACGTCAGGTGTTGGGATGATTGGGTCTCAATGCAAGGAGATCTGACACCCCGTCTGGAGCCAATCCTGTCCGGGAAAAACATGACAGATCTCTGGACCAATGGCTGCAGGCCGAGGCCCGAGGAGGCGGAGCTTCGTGAGTCTGTGTGGCGGGTGTGCAGCGAGTTCTTCTCTCGGCCCCTGACGATTGGAATGGGACTGAGGATGTTTAACATGGACCCGTACTCTCGGCCCCTCACCATCCACGTGGTCGGAGCCGGTCACAACGAGACGCTGGGAGCCAGAGTCACAGACATGGACGAGCTCAGCCGCATGTTCCCGGGGCACCAGGGGCTGGAGGTGGTGATGGTGGGGCCCGAGGTCGTCCAGGGGCCCATCATGAGGCCTCCGCTGAGGGCGTTCGGGCCCCGGGGAAGAGTTTACATCAGCGCTTACAAGGGCCTTTACCACCAGTTCTGGGAGGAAGTTGTAGAGAAAGGAGAAGCAGCCAAACCAGATCTAGTGGTTGGATTTCACCCTGGTACAAACTAACCTCCGCAACACATACATACACCGGAAACTAACACTATCATTTCCGGTCATTTAAATTAAAATATAAATATTACATGAATTTATTTTTTGCTGAAATAAATAAGCTGTAAGTAAGTTGATAGTGAAAATAAGCTGAAGTACTAAAATGACTAAAACTGAAATAGAAATGAATTCAAGCAAAATATAATTTAATACTATAATATTGCATAAATACTAAAATAATGAGTAACATTTGATTAGACAAAAAATTTGTAGTGTAAAATGAGTCGTTAACCTAAAGACTACATTTTAAAATCATCTTCTTAAATCTGTTACGTTTGTTTTTTTGTCAACTTTTAAATGTGCATTAGCATATTAATGACTTCAATAGTGTTCATTTAGTATTATTAATATATTATTATAGTATTTATTGATCATTTTAATCTTTTATTTTAGGCTTCAGGTTGCATTTTAGTTTTAGTTACGTGCTATTGACATTTGTATTCTCTTAATTCATATTTATTTTAGTTGTAGTTTTAATTGTAATAATTGTATTACTTCAACTTTAAACTTATTTTATTTCAGTTAGTTGCCATTGCAGCATTTCTCATTTTCATTTAACTTTTTACTTTTTTTCAGTTTCGTTTTTTCAGTATTTCATCTTTGTTTGCACTTTATTTCAATGAATGAAAGCTAATTCTTCATAGTTTTAGTTAACAATACCAACACTGGTAATCAATGCAAACAGATAAAGACTTAAGAACTATAAAGATACCTATTTTAGCATCCACACGATATAGTTCTGTTTATTCTAAGCACGCGCTGCAGTTTATGGCGTCTGTCGCTTTAAATGCTCGAGCTCTTTAAAGCGAAATGGATTCTGATTGGCTGTCAAAGTTTTTATCGTTCATCAGCTTGAGAAAAAGCAGACTTATGTAAATAAGTGAAAATAATTCGCATTAATTAACTAAATTTTTCACCACACAAAAAAAGCTATTTTTTAACCAGTTCATTGAAATGAATATGGTTTGTGTAGTGAGTGTGATGTGTTGAGAGAGATTTGACTTTCACTGGTTCTGTTGTCTTCGTGTTCAGACGTTTGACCCTTTGAGCTCCAGTGGGGGTTTAGTTTCCATCTATAGCATCAGACGGGCTTTCTTTTAGGGAGATTCACGCTGTAGACAGGTGCCACTTCACCGGCGCTGTAATTCATCTCTCCGTCGGACTTTTACTAGCACTGATTTATATAACAGCTGAGAGTTTCCTGAGCAGTTTACCAGAATGACCAACCAGTCACATATACACACACGGACATGTTAGAAGAGACTGAACAACTTAATTTACTTGAACAATATTTTAGCAGTAACATCAGCGTTTTCCTTGACCGGGGTGTTAGTGGTTAAAGCGGGTTGCTAACCCAACCCTAACCCAATCTAATCCTGCGAGATCAGATAAGATGAGCTCTAACTGAGGATTATCTCTGTAATAAGTGAACTGTGAGTCACTTTGAATCAAAGCATCTGTTAAATGACCTGTTACTCATTTACTAAGCGGTAAAATTAACACTCGCAGAGTGACACGTGCAAGTAAAAACTGTGACAGACGCTTTTACCAGGCTTTATTTCCTCCTTAAATGTCGAAACTCAAGAATTCTTAGTGTTCAATCACTAAAATATACATGTTTAAAATAAACATTCACTGAACTGAACTGAAATAAAATATAAACTTACAGCTAGTATATAATCTAAATATGACTATGAAAGTAAATGTTTAAATAGCTACTCAATGTACCTTGTCACTTACTAAAATACAATAAAAATAAAACACATTTTTTTTAACTAAAATAGATAAAAAGCACACAACAAAATGACTAAATGTTTAACTAAAATTAAAATGAACAATATGAAACTAATTCAAAATAAAAACTGTATCTCAATGCTGCTTCTAAGCTGGTCACTTTCCTTTGTGACTAAACATTTATTTTGGACTGACATCATCATCATCATGCTGAAAACCAAGTAAAATACATGCAGTAGTGACAAACACACATCGCTCCATCATTCTCCAAACACACATGACAACACATCTAATCTGGGAAGAGAGGATATACTCGCTATCAATCATAAAGTAGAGGCAAAGAAAGACCGAGATTATCCAGCTAGACTCTCTGTGTGTGATTTGATGGATCTCTGTTTCTCACTGTGTTTCGATGTCTGTGATCTCATGCAGGGTTTCACGCGTCTCAGGGTTTAGGAGAGGGCTGGCTGCCCACCCTCCTGCTGCTCAGAGACTATAACATCCCATCCATGTTCACTATGTACAAGTAGGTGACACACAGACATACTCGAATTAAGTGTTTACATGGCATGCATATTCCAGGGTTTTGAAATAAGATTAATTTTTTTCATGCAACCCAACCCAAGGTCATGGGTTTGATTCCAGGGAGTGCATGAAAAAATATATCCCTTGAAATGCAATGCAAGTCACTTGTATAAAATTACACCAATCAGAGAGTAGAAAAAAAGCAAAAAGTGTGTCAGAAAGTGATAGTTGGATGCTTGTTTTTGCAACGGATTGCAAAAAAAATAATGAAAAGGACAAGTTTATGTCTCCCAATTCTGACTTTTTCCTTGCAATTCTGAGTTTTGATCTCACAGTCAGATTTACAAGATACAAACTCGCATTTCTGATTTGTATTCTCAGAATTGTGAGATATAAACTCAGAATTGCGAGGAAAATAAGGCAGAATTGTGATGTAAAAATGTTATAGGTTTAAAATGTTGTTTGATGTAGCAACTGTAGGGCTTATATAGCTCTGAACAGCCTTTGAATATTACACTGCCTGGCCAAAAAAAACAACTCACGGTTTGGATTTAAATGCTTAAGAGTCTACGATTGGATGATTATTGCAGTGATTATTATGTTTCAGGCATGTGATATGTTTCTCACCAGTTCTTCTAACTCTAACTGATGGAGTGTGTAGCTTTTCATTTCTGAAACAACCATGTAGGAAGAACATCATGTTCATATTCCAGGATGACAATGTCAGGATTCATCAGGAAATAAATTCATTTCATTGATGGAAATTGATGATATGATGTTATTTTCATCAAGATCTTGTATTGTCAATGCAAGAGTCCAGCACTCTGTAAAGTCTCCTCCAGCACATCCCAAAGACTTTCAGTGAATTTAAGCTCTGGATTCATGTGAGAAAATGATTCTTCAAGCTTTTCACAGCCATTCTTTCACAATCTGAGCCTGATGAATCCTGAGATTGTCATCCTGGAATATGAACATGATGTTCTTCCTACGTGGTTGTTTCAGAAACTACTGTCCATTACTGTCAGTCATCATCTCTGCTGTGTCTCTTTGTTGCAGTGATGCAGAGCTGCAGTATTCCTTGCAGATTCTCAAAGAACTTGAGATGGATGTTAAAGACACCGGACCGAATCCCTTCAGCTCCCAGAAACCCGAGCAGGTCCAGACCAGCCCAAACAAACCCCCCAGTTACTGCAACGCTTTTTATATATACTTTCAGGGTCTCCTGGAGACACAACAGGAGGAAGAGTAGATTTACTGAGACCTTTGCTTTCTGAATACATTTCTCACAAAAGTCACCACATGTCTTTACTCTTTAGACATCAGTCACATCTTTAAAAAGTCGCAAATAATACCCTGTTAGAGCCATCTTAATTTTCCTTTTGAGTTGTCTATTGGAATTAGAGTAGAGTATTTGTCTATTTAATGACAGGGTGAAATTTCTATTTGCCTCTTTGTAATATCTCTGAGCTGAATACCTCTCCCTAGTGTTGCAATCCGATCACTGCACCTGTAGCACCTGTAGGGTTCTGGTCCTGCTTAAAGGGATTTAGTAGTCAGCCCAAGATGCCTGTCAGTAAAACACAAACAAATTTCAACCACATAGCGGTAGGTTGTCAGTTTTATTTTATTTTCTCTTTGGACAAAATCTTGTATGGAAATAAATGGATTATACTAAGGCTACCTCAAGCGTGTTGACTGGATACTGGCTGGCACATACACATAAAAGGATAATATTACATATTACAGTTTATTATGCGATTGCAGTATTTATTTTAAGAAATGTTTCAAGAAACAACTGTTTAATCTAAAACTGCTGTTATTTGTAGCTCAATGTATTAAACTTTAGCGCCCTCTAGTGCTGAAATCTGCCATGACATTTTCTTTATTCGCTCATATATTATATTATATTACTATATTATTCTTTTAATTATGAGCTTTTAATTTTAAAACAAAATTGTCTGTTTTGATTCCCGAGTCAGAACTTGTGTCAGATTGTGTATTATGCCTGTTTTAATTTAGATTATTTATTTGATATGAAAGTAGAATTCTGAAGCTAATAAATTTATAAGCAAATAAAAAAGCGTGTCTGTCTGTCTGTCATTGAAAGCCAAATAGAGCCTAAATGTAGCGTATATATATTTATATGAATATTGACATTATTATTTTTAATAACACTGAGAGATTGATGTAGACACCCCGAGAATCATCTCACAGAAGCCTCGAGAAAACACTCGCAGTCACGCGGGTATAAAACACCCGACACTAACTAACAGCTGCTCAGATTCACTTCATCTGTAAACGTGTGAGCGTAAACAATGAACAACTCCAGCAGGTAAGACCCACGTTTTAAAACCATGCTCTGACTGTAATATTACTGTTAATAAAGTGTGTAGTACTTTACTGTAAGACAGACGAGGTCACGTGATCCATTCCAGTCTGAATTCATTACGTTTACCTTTTGCACTGACACGCACGTGCACTTTTTAAAGTTTTTAATCACTAAGCAGACATGGATGTAAAGTATTATTATTAGTTATTTATTGAAATAGTTCAAGAGTTTATATTTAGTTGTTCCTAGTTATTTCTTTATGTGTTTGTTGATTACGTGTAATAGCATTAAGCTCATATTCGTGCATTAAAGAAGCTGTGTGTCTTATAACATTTGTCTCAGCTGTCTCTCACTGCATGCTGGATATTTTGAGATGTGACATAAATATCCCAGCACCTGTCTGTGCTTCTCTTCATTCACCCCGGCCCCATGAATGCTCTCAATTATTGTTTAAAAGCCTAATTAAATCAAATACAGGACAATCTGCTTTTTATACATTCATTCCTCAGAGTTCCTGTTTTCTCTGCTGCTTCATTTGTTTTTATTAAAAGAGCAGGGGTTTGCAAACCAGAATAGGCTTATAACACTACTGATTCTTTCTGGTGTTCACATTCACTCCGAATTATATACTCTTGCAATAACACTAGTAGTTGTATATGTTGGGTATGCTGTCGTTTCCAATGCCAACGTTTATAGTAAACTTTATCAATATTAACATCAACTGCATAGGCCCAAAAATATACACAATTGAGTGTTTAGTTTCTAAATGTCACTTAAATTTAACCAGTTTCATTTATTAATAATTCACAGCACAAAACATACCATGTTTATCATCTTACAGCAAGTGAACCTGTATTTAATGTTGTGTATATCATGTTTAATTTGACATACAATATGTATCGTTTTGCGTTGTGTTTTTGAGCTTCATCTGTCTAATTTGATTCGCTTTGACACATAACATTAATTTGTGCAAAACATACTGTAGAGTTTGGACATAAATACACTACTGCTGAAAAGTTTAGGTTTTTTTATGGTTTTGAAGAAGGCTCTTATGACATTTGATCCAAAATACAGTAAAAACAGTAATAATGCTAAATATTATTACGATTTAAAATAACTGTTTTCTATTTGAATATATTTTCACATGTAATTTATTCCTTGTATCTTTCATTAGCATTTATTTCCCCCCATTATCAGATTAGACCAGTCACTAATGTTTGTCACAACCACAGCTTTACATCTCTCTCTCTCTCTCTCTCTCTCTCTCTCTCTCTCTCTCTCTCTCTCTCTCTCTCTCTCTCTCTCTCTCTCTCCAGTGTTTCAGACAGCAAGGCCAATAAGCCTCTTACGTTCCACTCAACGAAGGAGATGTTTCAGAAAATGGAGGAATCATTCAAAATATGTGCGCGGTGTGAGAGACTCCCATCACAGGTCACGGGTTCGCTAAAGCGATGCATACGGTACAATGACGTGATGATTATGAAGAGGCGCTGCATGTTATATCTCACATCTATAATCACATCTATGTCTCTGTCTTGTGCAGCTGTCTGAATGTGTATTACTGCAGTAAAGAGTGTCAGAAGAAAGACTGGCATCAACATAAACTTTACTGCAATAAACTGTGCATGGCGGCGGTGGACAGACACGTCGAGTGGCTCCTTTATAAAGGTGAGGATGATAAAGATTCAGACACACCTCCATTACTGTTTTTTAGCACAACCCACGTTTATTTCAAATCATTCCTAATATCCAATAGGAGATCTTCCTTTCCCTACGGAGGCGTGGTCTCGTCCTGCTAACAAAGTAAGTTGTTGGAAGGACTGGTTGTCTATGCAAGGAGATCTGACACCCCGTCTGGAGCCAATCCTGTCCGGGAAAAACATGACAGATCTCTGGACCAATGGCTGCAGGCCGAGGCCCGAGGAGGCGGAGCTTCGTGAGTCTGTGTGGCGGGTGTGCAGCGAGTTCTTCTCTCGGCCCCTGACGATTGGAATGGGACTGAGGATGTTTAACATGGACCCGTACTCTCGGCCCCTCACCATCCACGTGGTCGGAGCCGGTCACAACGAGACGCTGGGAGCCAGAGTCACAGACATGGACGAGCTCAGCCGCATGTTCCCGGGGCACCAGGGGCTGGAGGTGGTGATGGTGGGGCCCGAGGTCGTCCAGGGGCCCATCATGAGGCCTCCGCTGAGGGCGTTCGGGCCCCGGGGAAGAGTTTACATCAGCGCTTACAAGGGCCTTTACCACCAGTTCTGGGAGGAAGTTGTAGAGAAAGGAGAAGCAGCCAAACCAGATCTAGTGGTTGGATTTCACCCTGGTACAAACTAACCTCCGCAACACATACATACACAAGTATAAAGTTTGGGGTTGGTAAGATTTAGACTTTTATGCTCATCAAGGCTGCATGTATGTAATCAAAAATACAGTAAAACGGTAATACTGTGAAATATTACCATTTAAAATAAGTTTTCTATTTTCTATTTTCAGCATCATTACTCCAGTCTTCAGTGTCACATGATCCTTCAGAAATCAGTATAATATGATGATTTGATGCTCAAGAAAAATTTCTGATTAATATCATTGTTGAAAAAAGTTGTGCTGCTTCATATTATTGTGGAAATCGTGATTCATAGTTTTTCAGGATTAATGCATCCTTGCTGAATAAAAGTATTCTTTTTTTTTAAACATCGTATTGACCAAGCTTTTGAACAGTTGTGTACTTAAGATTCCCTCTTATGTGTTATCATATCAGAATTAATATTACTGTTGTGATTGAGCTTCATTGATTATGAACTTTATTTGCAGGGTTTGAAGGACAGGAAGTGGGTCAGGATTGGTTGGTGACGCTCCTTCTGCTACGAGATTACAATATCCCGACTTTATTCACCATGATCAAGTATGTTATGACAAGTAAACGTTCACACATGCTGGACAGAACTCCATATCTGAGAATAATCACTGTTTTACTAACGCTTATCTATCTATCTGTCTATCTATCTGTCTATCTATCTATCTATCTATCTATCTCTGTCGTTCGTTCGTTCGTTCGTTCGTTCGTTCTATCTGTCTTTCTGTCGTTCTATCTATATATCTTTCTTTATCTATCTATCTATCTGTCTGTCTGTCTGTCTGTCTGTCCTCTCTCTATATATATGTCTGTCCTCTCTATCTGTCTGTCCTCTCTATCTGTCTGTCTCTCTCTATCTGTCTGTCTGTCTCTCTATCTGTCTGTCTGTCTCTTTCTATCTGTCTGTCTCTATCTGTCTGTCTGTCTCTCTCTATCTGTCTGTCCTCTCTATCTGTCTGTCTCTCTCTATCTGTCTGTCTGTCTCTCTATCTGTCTGTCTGTCTGTCTCTCTCTATCTGTCTGTCTCTCTCTATATGTCTGTCCTCTCTATCTGTCTGTCTGTCTCTCTATCTGTCTGTCTGTCTCTCTCTCTATCTGTCTGTCTGTCTCTCTCTATCTGTCTGTCTGTCTCTCACTATCTGTCTGTCTCTCTCTATATGTCTGTCCTCTCTGTCTGTCCGTCTGTCTCTCTCTATCTGTCTGTCTCTCTCTCTCTATCTGTCTGTCTGTCTCTCTCTATCTGTCTGTCCTCTCTATCTGTCTGTCTGTCTCTCTCTATCTGTCTGTCTGTCTCTCTATCTGTCTGTCCTCTCTATCTGTCTGTCTGTCTCTCTCTATTTGTCTGTCCTCTCTATCTGTCTGTCTGTCTCTCTCTATCTGTCTGTCTCTCTCTCTCTATATGTCTGTCCTCTCTATCTGTCTGTCTGTCTCTCTCTATTTGTCTGTCCTCTCTATCTGTCTGTCTGTCTCTCTCTATCTGTCTGTCTCTCTCTATCTGTCTGTCCTCTCTATCTGTCTGTCTGTCTCTCTCTATCTGTCTGTCCTCTCTATCTGTCTGTCTGTCTCTCTCTATCTGTCTGTCCTCTCTATCTGTCTGTCTGTCTCTCTCTATCTGTCTGTCTGTCTCTCTATCTGTCTGTCTGTCTCTCTCTCTCTATCTGTCTGTCTCTCTCTATCTGTCTGTCTGTCTCTCTCTATCTGTCTGTCTCTCTCTATCTGT
>CM060639.1:3023563-3161063 GCA_030578275.1 Meda fulgida
CAAGGTCCAGTAAACAATCCAGGTCAGGGTAAACAGAGAACGATCAGAAAACGGGGTACACAGTCCAAGGTCAAAAAGGCAATAAACAAAACACGGGAAAACGCTCAGAAATGCAGACACACAGTACAACAAGACTTTGCGGTGAGTGAATGAATGAACATGGTATATATAGACTGAGACTAGCAGGATGACAAGACACAGGTGAATAAAATCAGTGGCAATGAGGTACAGGTGAATGTGATCATAGTCTTATCTGGAGTGCCCTCTGGTGGCTCTCAAGGGCACTCCAGCTGGTGACCGTTACATAGCCCCCCCCCCAAAGAGCGGCTTCCAGACGCTCAAAAAACTGTCCAGGTGGGAGGTGGAGCAGAGGCGGATCTGGGGGCGGGATGGGGGGCCAGGTCCGTGGAGCAGAAGAGGAACAGGAGACCGGGGTGGAGCAGGCGACCAGGGCGGATCAGGCTGTGCAGGTGACCCTTCAGGCGGCCAGGGAGGAGACGACAGTCCAACTGGCGGCCATGGCGAAGACGACACCTCGGGCGGCCATGGCAGAACAGAGAATCCTTCGGGCGGCCAGGGCGAAACGGAGAGTCCTTCGGGCGGCCAGGGTGGTGAAGACCCCTCGGGCGGCCAGGGCGGTGAAGTCCCCTTTGGGCGGCCAGGGCGGTGAAGTCCCCTCGGGCGGCCAAGGCGGAGAAGACCCCTCAGGCGGCCCTGGCAGAGGCTCTGGAACAGATACTGGCACGGGCTCCGGCTCAGGAATAGCAGACAACGGCTCTGGAACAGCAGACACCGGCTCGGGAAAAGCAGGCACTGGCTCCAGTCCTGGAACAGGCTCTGGCTCCGGAACAGGCATTAGCTCAGGAACAGACACCGGCTCAGGAACAGACACCAAAACTGTAACAGCCACAAGAACAGACACAAACACAGAAACAAACACTGGTTCAGGAACAGGCGCCGGCTCAGGTACAGCAGACACTGGCTCCGACTCTGGAACAGGCAATGGCTCTGGAACAGGCACTAGTTCTGGTTCCGGCTCTGGAACAGGCACTGGCTCTGGAACAGAAACAGACTCTGTGACGACGGCCATCTGGTCCGTAGACACTGGCTCGGAGGCGGCCATCTTGTCCGTAGACACTGGCTCGGAGTCGGCCATCTTGTCCGGAGACACTGGCGCGGAGGCGGCCATCTTGTCCGAAGACACTGGCTCGGAGGAAGTGATGTGAACAGTCTCTGGATCAGCAGAAGTGATGTGAACAGACTCTGGATCGGCCATCTTGTCCGTAGACACTGGCTCGGAGGAAGTGATGTGAACAGTCTCTGGATTGGCAGGAGTGACGTGAAGCGTCTCTGGCTCGGCAGAAGTGACGTGAAGCGTCTCTGGCTCGGCAGATGTGACGTGAAGCGTCTCTGGCTGGACGTGGCTGACGTGAAGCTCTGGCTGGACGTGGCTGACGTGAAGCTCTGGCTGGACGTGGCTGACGTGAAGCTCTGGCTGGACGTGGCTGGACGTGAAGCGTCTCTGGCTGGACGTGGCTGACGTGAAGCTCTGGCTGGACGTGGCTGGACGTGAAGCGTCTCTGGCTGGACGTGAAGCTCTGGCTGGACGTGGCTGACGTGAAGCTCTGGCTGGACGTGGCTGGACGTGAAGCGTCTCTGGCTGGACGTGGCTGACGTGAAGCTCTGGCTGGACGTGGCTGACGTGAAGCGTCTCTGGCTCGGCAGACGTGACGTGAATAGTCTCTGGATCGGCAGACGTGCCGTGAACAGTCTCTGGATCGGTCGGAGGCTCAGGAAGGGCCTCCGGACATTGCAGGATGCAGGAAGTCCTCTTCCTCCTCCTCCGTCTCCGAGAAGGTGCTGGGCTGGACGGGACCAGCGGTGAGGGCTCAGGACTGGACGGGACCAGCGGTGAAGAGGACCTTGGCTCTGGCTGAGGGGATACTGTGGGTTCACGGAGTTCCTCATCTACCACACCCACCGTATACACAGAACCGCTTAACAGAAGGGCCAGTTCAATATAACTCTCTAATGTCCCGTGAGGCTCATGCAAGGGGATGAATGAACTGAGGGTTCTGATAGCCCTCCTCGGAAGAAGATCATCAGGCATTCCTCGCTCATAGAGGTGAAAGGTGCCAGCTTGACAAAATCTTCTACGTACTCCTCAATCAAATGATTCCCCTGACGGAGACACAGGATTTGGACTGCTGTGTCCATGGCTGATATCGCTGCTGGATCTGGGTGTGGCGAAGTCTTCTGTTATGAACTGCTCCGAGACTTGGAGGTGAAGATCCAAATGCAGCTTTATATAGAATCGTCGTACAGGCAGGGTCAAGAATGAGCAAACAGGACAATGGAGAAGAGACAGAGAACAAAACCAGATAACAGGCAATGGTCGAGGCAGGCGGAGAGAAGCAAGGTCCAGTAAACAATCCAGGTCAGGGTAAACAGAGAACGATCAGAAAACGGGGTACACAGTCCAAGGTCAAAAAGGCAATAAACAAAACACGGGAAAACGCTCAGAAATGCAGACACGCAGTACAACAAGACTTCGCGGTGAGTGAATGAATGAACATGGTATATATAGACTGAGACTAGCAGGATGACAAGACACAGGTGAATAAAATCAGTGACAATGAGGTACAGGTGAATGTGATCATAGTCTTATCTGGAGTGCCCTCTGGTGGCTCTCAAGGGCACTCCAGCTGGTGACCGTTACACTCCTGACTTAATCTTAACCCTGTCTCTGAAACCACTAAACGTGTTACTGCTACTATCAACCAGAATAAAACTAAGAGTTTACAAACAATTTCATGTCAAGGGCTCCCAAATATGATGCTGCTGTTATATTTACTTATTAAGTCTCTTATGTTCACCAAAGCAACACAATACAGTAAAAATAGTAATATTGTGAAATGTTATTAAAATTTAAAATAACTATTCTCTGTTTGATTTATTTTAAAATGTAATTTATTCCTGTGATGTACAGCTGAATTTTCATCATCGTTACTGCAGTCTTCAGTGTCACATGATCCTTCAGAAATCAGTATAATATGATGATTTGGTGCTCAAGACACAATTATTATTATTATTAATGTTGTCATTTTGTGGAAACCATGATACATTTTTTCAGGACTCTTTGATGAATAGACAGTTCAAAAGAGCAGCATTGATGTGAAATAGAAATCTTTTGAAACATTAAAGCCATTACTGTCACTTTTGATAAGTTTAATTTAACTGCAGATATTTGTTACGTGCAGTTAAAAAACTACTGCTAAATTGTTAATATTGTAAAAACAAAGCTGAGAGAATAATAGCATGAATCTACCTCTTTTTTTTTGTAAATGCATTTATTTTCTTACATGTTTCATGGTATTTTTTAGTACCAGGTTCATTAAAATGTGACGCTGGTTCTTGCATGCATCATTGATGCAATGTTAACATGTGTGTGTTTCCTCCTAAAACTGATGCATTGTAATACTCCAGCATGAACACATGCACATCTTCTGATTCTAACATTCTGTTGTGGAGGTCCTAATTGTGTGTTTCTAGATTTGTGCAATGGATTGAAATAGAAATAACACAGATGGTAAATACAATCATTTATTTTGAACAATCAAGCATTTCACGAGTTCACACTTATAATTAGAGTGTATATGGTTTAATGCGTATTTGGCGTGCTGTCCGGGGGGAGGGCTCGGAGCTCGGAGAATGGCCGAACCCAGAGTACCCCCCCCCCCCACCCCGTATGTAAGTAGTTAGGATTGAGGTAAGATTGCTGAATATACCTCTTATCATTGATTGCTGAGTGCACTCCACTCGTGTTAATTAACTGAACAGGCTCCTCCCGAAGTCTGTTAATAAAACATCATTTTATGAGAGCAAAATACAACGACTATATAGAAACATGAACAACAGCATGTTAAAATACACTCTTAAAAAGAACGGTTAAGCACCTGTGGTTCCATGAAGAACCTTTAACATCTATAGAGCATTTTCAATCCACAAAAGTTTCTTTATAGTGGAAAAAGGTTTTTTAGATTATTAAAAAGCTCTGGTTCTTATAAAGGGTTAGTTCACTCAAAAATGTATCCCTGAAGCCATCCTGGTGTATATGACCATTCTTTCAGACTTAGAGGAGACTTTTTTCATTTTTTATATAACTCTGATTGTATTCATCTGAAAGAAGAATGTCATATACACCTATGGCTTCAGGGTGAGTAAATCATGGGCTAATTTTCATTTTTGGACAAACTATCCCTAACTCTTGTTCTCACCCAATGGCATCACTCTGGAAAACTATCTCTTTTTAAAAGAGTGTACAATAGTGATACTATTAAGAACGTTTAAATCCACAGATTCTGCAGCAAGTGAAGACAAGGTCAATGATGTACAGGCCGAGGTTAACATAGGTCATGAAGGTCACAACAAACTGGATGCCCCATACGCAGCTGTCTCCTGGACAGTCTTTGGGCCGCGGGTTTCCTCTGAAGCTGTAGATGGGCCAGAGGATCGCAGCAGAGATGTACAACAGAACCGATATAATCAGGAAAACCATGGCGAAGTAATCAATGCTGAAGGGCAGACAGTTCTTTATCTTGGTCAAGATGTTGGTGATGATGATCAGGAGGGTTAGAGGCAAAGGAACGGCGTAGGCCACGATGCACCACAGCAGAGCCGGTTTACCCACATAACCGATGAGGGAAATGAGGATGATGCAGGCGACGAAGGCCTCGAGAATCTTAATGAAGCCAGGTAGCGCAGCTACATATGTTGCAGAGCGTGTCGCATCACTTTTATCTTTGAACGTCTCCCTGCAGTAAAGCGCGCAACACACTGCGGAGAGGACCGTCACCATCCAGCCCCAGATGCACTTGCGGCAGATGTAGAAGTTGGCGAACATCACCGTGCATGAGAACGTGCAGAGCGAGGACATCATGGCCATGCCGGTCGAGAAGTCGTCCCAGTCCATGCAAAACACCAGGAGCTTGTGGATGAGGAACATCTCCAGTATGGTGATGATCAGTGTGATGACAGGACACAAGCCCCAGATCACCATGCAGTAGATCCAGTAGGTGTGTGACGGGTGACCCCAGATGTAGCCCACCACAAACGTCACCACACACACCACGATCTGCGCCATGTGCAGGGCGCCACGGGAACTCTTCAGGGAGGAAGGAGTGAACTGTGCCTTATCCATCGTGAAAGTGCAGTGGCTCTTCAAGAGGTCTGAAAGCGTTATAGAAACCAGCTGTTCTCAGCGGAAGATAAAAATGCATGACATGCAAAATACACTACAATCGTCCCACTGCAACGCTCCACCTCAGCCTAGCGATTATTATCAGTGGGGGGGTTACCTATTCAAAAGTCAAGTCACATTTATTCATATATTGCAGATTGTTTCAGCGTAATAGGAAAATAAGTGTTGCAAAATTCATCAGTTATGAAATGAACAAAAAATCATCCCATATTTACTCACCCTCAAGCCATGATCCTATATGACTTTATTCTTTCAGCCAAACACAATCAAAGTAAAAAAAAATAATATCCTGGCTCTTCCAAGCTTTATAATGGGAGTGAATGGTTTGAGATTTTGAAGCCCAAAAAAGAAAAAAAGAAAAAAAGAATAAAAGTCAAACGTTTTACTTCAGTGTGTAAAGATGTGACAAACTGAAATCATCTAAATAGGCACATCAACAGTCACATGACGTAACAAAAGTAACCCATTCGACTCCACTCGACTCGTGTAAGGCCGTTAAATTAAAGAAAAAAATGTTACTTCCTAACTAAAACATTACAGAAAAAAATACATGAACCAATGTATAAATAGATGGTTTCAGAGAATCAAAATTTTGAAAATGTCATAAATGGCTAACAAAAATGCTCACAAATTTCAAAAAGACTGTTATGTCACAGCTTCCGTAAATGTAGCACATGGGCCCTGCAAGAGTCCCCCCCCCCCCAATTACTTATATTCATAAATGGTTGATGGGGAAGTCACTGAATTCAACCAAGAAATGTTTACCTGGTCTGTTTCTTTCAGAAGCAAGGTTGATGCATGGGTTAAAGTTGAAAGTTGTAAATGAGAATGAAATGGAGTAAAATGATAGTCAAATGTTTGACAGCCGTTGATTATATTTGACTATGCGATCTTTGTTTTTTATTTGTCATCATAAAATGTGGTGTAAAAATGCAAGCTCAGTCTATCCTTCAAGAAATTACCTTCAGTTTACAACTTAGCACATTATCCTCAATGCTTGAATAATAGCAAGAAACCGTTGATGTCTGTGACTTTATTTAAATGTGCCTTGATAATCTAAAAGCATGAGATAGTTTTTGCTGATGCAATGTACACAGTTGCCATTGCTGCAGAGGAATGCATCTATGTTTATATTCATGTTCAAGTGAACATTAACCAAACAGGTAATTAAATTAGTGCAATATTAAATTATGTATCTGCTTTTGAAGTTTAACATATTAGTAATCAGATATTCAAGTGTGGAGTCGCTTTCCTGTTGTCCTTGTTCCTCATTATCAATGCATGATCATGCATAAACATAACCATTATGTATTATGCTGGATTATATTATAAGTTGAACTGCTGGTCAACCACGTCTACTAATGCCAGAACTATTAACATAATTTCTACAAATACCATGAGATATTCATAGATTATATGATGCTTTTAGTGAATTATTGTAGGGTGAGTTTCCTATTCCTTGTTCATTTAAAGGTGAACACTATGTTTTCAGAGTTGTGCGAGTCTATAAACTCTAGGAAGGCAAGACCTGTGTCCGTGCATCAGTCTTGATTGAGTTATCTTAATGACTGTCATGTGTCTGCAGATGTGGAGCACAAGGCCAGCCTTTGTCTCATTACCAGAACGACCCGACCTTTTGGCCAGTGAGATAAACAGGTCAGCTGATACAGGACGGTCTTTCACTGGGATTTTCCTTTTTCTTGTAATGGAGAAAGCAAAAGAGTATGTATCTATTTCAGTATATTAATAGAATAATCATAGAAGAAAACTAAATAGCAATGTCCATCGATTTGACTGGTTGTGTATAACCATATACACAAATTTCTCTATTATTATATCTTTATATAGGGCCTATCATTAAAGTGTGATAGATAGGTAGATAGATAGATAGATAATTATATCTCTTTCTTTATTTAATATATAACTAGCCTATCTCTGTAAGTCTCTTCTTCACCCAGCGTGCACTGTGACGGCAATACTCACTGCGCATGCGCGCACAATCACAAATATGCCCGCTCCCTGACAGACAGTCGAAAGCAAATCAGGTAAGACGTTTCATTCAAATTATTATTTCAGTTTTGACATTTTCTAAATTCCACTCATCTATTTGCGATTCATGTACTTGAAGTGCTGCAGTACATACTTTTAAATGGCTTCGGCATGTAACGTTAGTTCAGTTTACACTGCCTGCACATTAGCTGCACGAGCTATTCACATTAGCTTAATCTGAAGCGTCGCCGTTTCATGTGCACATCTTCATGTATTAAAGACATGTTTAATAAAAACGACTACGCCATAGAGCTGTCAGTCTGCCGCATGTGTTTGGAAAACGTTACTAGTGTGAGTCTCTATAACGTCATCTGTCAATCAAATATTCATCGGGCAGATTTGAACGAGGCTGTGCGTGTCATACTGTGTATGTCTGTCACTGAAAGTTGACGTGAAATATTTGCAGTTTTTGTTTGTGGACATAAGAAGCATCAGAAGAGCAGCAAAGCGCGTGCCACTGCCAGGTGGGCTTGACGGCGCGCGCGTGAGGCGTTTCTCTCGCTCGCTGATTGGCTGCTGACGTGCATCGTCATCATACTTACTATTATTCACTATATATATTTAATACATTATGAGCGGCCCCTAAAATGAAAAAGGCAACTATATATTTTCACGTATAAAGACCCAAATAATACTGTGAAAATGTAATATCATAAATATGTGTAAAATATAGTTTCTAAAATATCTAGTTTCTGTTGCGCATCATTGCATTTTTTTTACCTACTATGGTATTGTACTGTTAGATTATTATTCATTAATTTGTTTGTATATTTTTATTCACATGTTTTGTTTATTTAGTTAATTATTAAATCAAATTTGACTTATTTTAATCAATTTATTATTTTAATAAAATAAAGTTAGTTTAATTGTATTTTTTTTTCTCTGCTTCTCTCTAAACTTATCCAAGCGGTCCCTTGCGGCCCCCAGTTTAAAAACTCTTGCTTTAATGTATACCATGGTACTTACTGATTGATTTCCGTGTTCATATAGTACAATGTTATTTACATGGTTCCTCTGAGATAAGTTTGGACAGTGTGACCAAATACTACGATGATAAGAGTAGATATACACTACCGTTCAAAAGTTTGGGGTCAGTTTTTTTTTATTTATTTTTTTTTAAAGAAATTAATAGTTTTCTTCAGAAAGGACGCATGAAATTGATATAAAGTGACAGTAAAGACATTTATAATAATGCAAAATATTTATTTTTTAATGAAATGCTTTTCTCTTGAACTTTCAAAGAATCCTGAAAAAAATGAATCACTGTTTGCACAAAAATATGAAGCAGCACAACTGTTGTCAACTGTGATAATAATCATAAATGTTTCTTGAGCATCAAATAATCATATTATCCTGATTTCTGAAGGATCATGTGACACTGAAGACTGGAGTAATGATGCTGAAAATACAGCTTTGATCACAGGAATAAATTACATTTTAAAATATATTCACATAGAAAACAGCTGTTTTACATTGAAATAATATTTATCAATATTACTGGGTTTGTTTTGTATTTTTAATCAAATAAATGCAGCCTTGGTGAGCAGAAGAGACTTCTTTTAAAAACATAAAAAATCTTACCGACCCCAAACTTTTGAACGGTAGTGTACTTTTTATGGATTACTATAGAAAAATGCTCCTCTAAAGTCAGTGTTTTACTATGAAATCATGTCATTTTCTTAAAACACAACTGATGGTATAATATGCTTTTATAATAGGTAATGTGATTCTAACACTGTAAGATACTACAGCAGCCTGCCAGATACACGCTGTCCACCTGTCCTGGTGTAAATGGATTATTGCCCCTTTACCCCTGACCCTTGACCCTTGACCCTTGGAGCACTGATGCTACATAAGCAAATCCATAGAGTTTTCTTGCTTTCTCCTGAATCTGATAGTTTCATGTTGTTGACGTTCTATGAGCTCTGACCTCACAGCAACTCTAAAGTACAAGAGACTAGTGTCTGCACACGCTTACAAATCCCGTGAAATAGAGAGAGAGGGAGAAAACAGAGCGAGGGAAGTAATTGGGAAATTCTAATGAACTGAGTCAGAAAGGCACAAATACACAGATGGACTCATAGGAGGCTTGAAAGTCAATGGATGTGATTTTTAGGGCATTTATTTTATGTCCCAGGGGCATTTATAGGGCCATGAAACCCCCCTCTTTCAGCTCAAGTCTAGCTCACAATCTTTTGGAAAAATGCAACTTAAATAGGCGTGGATGGCTGTGAGAAGAAGGGAGGGAGTGTGTGTGTGTGTGGCCATCACTGTCATCGCCAGTGGCCCATGCATATCGACTGTCACTAAAAACCAGTGGTAAAACATGAGGAAATGCTAGATTTTTTTTCATAACTGGCAAAGTTAAAGTGTAATGAAAAACACTGACACTTTATTATTGTCCTTTCAAAAGTAACTGAATGCCCAGCAACATATATTAGCCTACAGTAATCGTACATGTATAATTATAATGGAATTATAAAATATATAGTTGTTTATATACACACTATAAATGCATATATTTGAAAATATTAATTTTCTGCTTTAAAAAAAAAATCATTTTTTTAGACACACACATACCTCTGAAGGGATAGAAAAGTCCTCGGTACTTGGTACCGCATCACTCGCAAGACGCAACCTACATTGGTCGTCAACAAGGCCAAAGTCCACCATTCTCCAATTCTCAAAGCTCTCTCTCGTGCAAAAAATGTTTATATATAGTTTGGATGTGTCCGTGGTTAAACCAACCGCCCAGAGCCATCTAGCCCTGGCAGCATCGCGGCGAAACATATTCAACCCACTTGAATATGAAAATAAACTAACTTGAAACTTAAAAAAAATTTTTTTTTAACCATTTTCACTCTACTATTAAATAAAACAGATGCTAATATTGTGTTCAATGGTGTTCAACACACATACCTCTGTTAAAATCTCAGAAAATTTGGTTTTGGGTTTCATGACCCTTTAAAAAGAATATATTTAAAGTTTATATATATATATATATATATATATATATACATACACTACCATTTAATAGTTTGGGGTCAGTACAAATTGTAATGTTTTTGAAAGAAGTCTCTTCTGCTCATTTATTTGATCAAATAATACAGTAAAATTGTAATATTGTGAATATGAAATATTACAATTAAAAAGAACTGTTTTCTGTTATTATTGTATATTATATTGTAAACTGTAATTTATTCCTGTGATCAAAGCTGTATTTTCAGCATCATTACTCCAGTCTTCAGTGTCACATGATCCTTCAGAAATCACTCTAATATGATGATCTGATGCTCAAGAAACATTTATTATATTATCAATTTTGAAAACCGTTTCATTTTTTTTGTGGAAACAGTGATTATTTGTTCCCCACATTTTTGTTTTGATGAATAGAAAGTTCAAAAGAACAGCTTTTATTTGAAATAAATCTGCTGTCACTTTTGGTCAGTTTAATACATCCTTGATGAATACAAGTATACATTTTTATACTTCATCAATACTATCATGCATCAAAATATTAGAATGTACAATAGAAATTTTGGATAACATTTAAACACTTCTACATACATAGTAATGCACTTTTTGAAATGGAAAAGCCCTGATAATATGTGCTTCTAATATCAACCAATTCAGGTAGATGCTGATAAAAATGCTAAAATTATTTACATTTTACATGCATTTGGCAGACGCTTTTAACCGAAGCACTTACATTGCACTCAATGGATGCATTTTATAAAGTTTAATGCATTTTTGGATATTAGCACCATTTTATGCATCCTTAATATTTACTGTTATGTTAATTCTTTGTCATTAATGAAGGAGATAATGACAATATTTCTCTTCTCAACAGCTGAAACAATATGGCCGGCTAGTCTCTCTCTGTCTTTCTCTCTTTCTTTGTGCCGGTTGACGTGTGAGGTCAGAGGTCATGGCTGTGGATTGTGGTGTGTTCGTGGACTGGTCTCAGATGGACGATGTGTCTCGCGACGCGGCTCCCGGTAAGACCGAATATAAAGACATAAAGGAGTTAAAACAGCACGCCCGCTCGGGCCAGTGGGGCAAAAACCACAGCCAGCGCTCAGCCGTTTACCAGCACCTGCTCAAAGCCCTCCCGTGCCGTACCGTCACCCCGGATGCCGAGGTCTACCGGGACATCATGGGGAATTCAAACAGCAAGCGCAACCCATCCATGTACCTGTTGCCGGAGTTTGTGGACGGGATGGCAGTGCCGCGTTACTGTCTGAAGGCCGAATCCGTGGGATCGGTGAATGCTGTGATCTCCTGCGTGGCAGGGCAGTTTCCGGATATATCGTACTGCCCGTGTTTGCCGGCGGTGACGGCGTTGTTGCTGCACTGGAGCGCGGATGAAGCTCAATGCTTCGAGAGCGTCAGTCGCATGTTAGCTTGCAACGAACCCGGGCGGCGTTTGTTAGATCAGACTTTCCTCGCATATCAATCGGCCTGCATGACCTTCGGTGACCTCGTGCATAAGTACTGCCCTGCTGCGCATAAGCTGATGGTTGCCACTGCGACAGACGTGCTGGAGGTTTACTCTGATTGGCAGAGGTGGGTTCTGGGAGACCTTCCCTTCAGCTTCGCCGCGCGTGTGATGGACGTGTTTTTGGTGGAGGGGTACAAGGTTCTTTACCGCATCGCACTGGCGATATTGAAGTTTTATCGCAAACAGTGTGTGGCTTCCGGCTCGGCCTTAACCAAGCAGGAGTCGGCGGCGGTCAGGAGTGATATTCAGACCTTCGTGCAGAACATCGGGAAAAGCGTGACGCCGGATAAGCTGCTGGAAAAGGCTTTCTCCATCCGCCTGTTCAGCCGTAAAGAGATCACGCTGCTTCAGCTGGCCAATGAGAAATCACTCCAGCAGAAAGGCATCACCGTCAAACAGAAAAGGTAGACATGACAGTTTTATCATCAATATTCGCAGCAAAAATATACAGTCAAACCAAAAATTATTCAGACTCCTCACTTATGAGTTAACTATAGTGTCCTGCACCCACTAGTAAAAAAAAAAAAAATCTACAATTATATCTGATTAATTTTTGTTTTGACTGTATAAACCTGTAAATATTCCTGGAATGTCCTGGAAATAACACCTTTAAAAAAATCATGGACATTTCTGTGTATATATATATATAATTTTTTATAGTTACTCATATCTTGTCTGTTACTCTATATCTAGTAAATTCTCTATAAAGTTGTTTAGAAAAGTATTAACTCACTCTAGTTATAACAGCTAAATGGAATTTATTGGTCAAAAGTTGTGTTGATGAGTTTGACATGAAACAGAGGTGAATTGTTATTTAGTAAGACTTGAAAAGTTAAAAAGGGTTTTACATGAAATCGGATTAAAATACAACTTTTTTCTGAGATGTTTGGTGTCTGTAAGATTTGGTTTTTGAAAGAAATTGTTTATTCAGGAAGGACGCATTGAATTAATCAAAAGTGACACTAAATACATTTATAATGTTGCAAAAGATTTAAATAATATTTCAAATAATTTTGAACTTTCTATTCATTAAAGAATCCTGAAAAAAATGTATCACAGTTTCCATAAATATATTAAACAGCACAACTTTTTTCAACATTGATAATAATCAGACATGTTTCTTGAGCAACAAATCAGCATATTAGAACGATTTCAAAAACAATAATAAAAATTGTGAGCAGAGCCACAGTGAAAGAGACATTAAATATAATGAGAAGATCAACTTATTGTCGTTATTTAGGGCTGTGTCTTTTCATATTAAAATGTATTTATTAAGTCAGTCTATTTATATCTTTTTGTGTTTGGCATCTTTCCTCAGATTACATGTTTGATTTTTTTCATACCCAAATTTTCATTTTTTCCCACATTATTTCATTGTTTTTTCTGTTTCTCCTGCTCTCCACTCTCTGTGTGGTCCTTTAGCTCTATCAGAAGGTGTGTATCTTCATCTCTCATCTTCATCCTCCTCCTCACACATTTCTGTTTTATTTTTATGTTATTGGTTTACTGATGCACAGTGAAAAATAGATGATTTTTGAAATCAAGTTTGCATTCTCTCTTTTTATCTCTCTAGACAAAATGTCCATTTAGCCGTGAACGCTGATAATTTCAGCTCTGAGATCGTCGGCGCTAAAGAGATCAGAGACGTCTGGTCGTGGATCCCGGAGCGTTTCGCTTTGTGTCAGCCGCAGCTTCTCTTCACCACGTCCACACACGGCTGCAGCCTGAACCGGTACAAGTACACAGCACTCGGACACTCAAGTCACACTTAAAAATGCATGAATGCATGTCTAATTTCATTAGATAACAAAATATCAAAGCAAGTGGCCTTACTTTAAATCAAAATGGACAATTCTGGAATATTGCAGTATTTATTATTATAAATCATAATTTTTTTTCATATGCCTCATAATCTTTCATTCAAAATGATCACCTCCCTCTTGCAGCAACATCTCTTCTCTGATGACGTTTATTTGCAAGAGTGGGACAATCTGTCAATCACATGAGATCCACTAATAGCAAACCACAACGATTCAATGATTCAATCAATTCCTCATGAGCAGAATTTCTTTTCTGGTTTCAGACTTGTTTCACTCGTCACAGTAGAGAAGAAAAGACCATCGCAGCTTTCATTTCATGCCAAATTTAAAGAAAGATATTCTTTATGCTCAAGAATATTATTCAAGAAGTCATCATGAGTAGTAGATGCTGTCTCTGAGTAATAGTTATTACTCAGTTAAAGAAGAAGTTTTATTTATAAAGCGCCTTTACAGTTTACAACAGTCTTTAAGAGCTGAATGACCTTCTCAAACTATTTTAGTGTTTTTGAAATATTGTCTGATGTTTTATTTAGGTTTTATTCACATTGTGAGGGATACGAGCCGACACTAATGCTCATCAGAACTACAGATGGAGAGGTACCAAAACTGTCTCTTTCTTATTATTCTGTCATTTTGTTTATTAATTTAGCACAATGCAGTTGATTTATGCTGTAGTTTCTGTGAAGGTAATCTATGTTAGACTTAAATTATGTACATTTAAAGTGATAATTTAAATAAGTGCATGAAGAACTGATTTTGTTTCATCCGTTTGTAACCAGAAACCCCAAAATACGTCACCTATAATTGACCCGTTCAGTCGGTTCAGGCCAAAAGTCATCCTTTGTTCATTTACTGTGTTTTTACAATGGTGGTTTTAGTTTTTTGGAGATAAGATCTGTGGTTATTCTTGCATACTATGTAGGATTGATAGTAAGCAAAGTAGGATGCAGGATTAAGGATCCTCAGGATGAGAAGCTGCTAGTCTGTGATTGACACGCCTCTCATCCAATCGTATTTCAGGTGTGCGGGGCGTTCCTGTCCACTGATTGGGAGGAGCGGAAGAGAGGCGGGAACAAGCTCAGCTTCTTTGGCACTGGAGAGTGTTTCGTCTTCAGAGTATGTCACATTGTGGTTTATACACATATATAAACAATCAAATAAATGTGATTATCAGTAAATAATAATATAGAAAATGAAAAAATACAAATTAAGGTATTAGTTGTTACTGAATATCTAGAAATTATTGTTTATATTTCACTAGATGGCGCTATTTTCTTAAGTATTAGATGAGGGCAGTGCATTTATGTATCAAGTTACTTTCATCCATCATCATCCTGTTACACTCTCAGAGGAATATTTTATAGCTCTTTAGTAATTTAATGGAGTTCTTGGTTATGTTTCTATTAAATATGAACTTTGTCTCAGATGTTTCTCCTTTGTAGGAATAAAAAGGACATAAATGAATCATAATTCTAATATAGTAAAATTATAGGGCTATACATTTATTGCGGATCAGATGATCTTGGAAGGAAAGGCAAGATTATTTATATAAAATTTAAAGAAAAAATGATAAAATGTTACCATACACAGTAAAAATGATTCAAAATTAAATGTACATATAAATAAAAATAAGAGCATAAATAATTATTTATAAACAAATAAAAATATATAAAAAAGTAAGAAATATGAAATGATTTTAAATTGTATTAAAAGAAGGATCAGATCAAACCGTTGAAGTTGGAGCACAACTGAAGTTATTGAGATCTTTGAAACCATAAAAGGTAGTAAAATGGTAAATTGCTGTGTTCTTATACTATATGATTAATTTTCATTTAGCAGATCTAAAGCAACTTACATGGACAATACAAAGGTGAATGTGTGTGTAGTAGCCCGGACCTTAAACCACAATTGAACACCCCAGCATGTATTCAGATTTCACTTCCTGACCACAAGAGCACATTAAGCTCATTACTGTTGTGTGTTTTCAGAAGTGACATGACATAAATATATGTGTGTAACATATTGTACATGTTTGTTTCAGATGAAGCCAGAGATGGAGCGTTATGAGTGGGTCATTATTAAACACCCAGAGCTGGCGAGCGCGGCCCAGCCCGCAGGCGATGAACAGACCGCTGGGGAAGACAACGGTGCACCTCTTTCTCTAGAGAAACCAGCCACTGACCCGTCTCAGCTGTCCCCGTTCCTGTCCGCTCGACACTTCAACCTGAACTCAAGGAACACCTCCATGTTCATGGCCGGAAACGTCGACTCCATCATCATCGGTCCGTTAGATACTCATTTCTCTCTAATCAGATTTGTGTTGTTATTATTATTTTTCTCTTCACTTGATCAATTCATATCTTACAGTAATATTCTTGCACAGATAGTGAATATTCACCATCAATACTGATATATGGAAGACTTAAATATGATACAAAATTAACCAACATTCTAAATAACACAGATAATTTTATGTTCCTTATATTTGACTATTAATTCTCCTAAACATTTAAATTTTGCATTAATTAATTTTACCATAGTAAACCTGAAATGTCAATAGCTTTTCATATGAGAGTGTTAAGATGGAGATATCATATATTTAATTTATATGCCTTTTATGACATGATATATGATTTAATATCATGTCTGATTTAAACCTCATTAGTCGATTCTGAACAGATTCAAATCTTTTGAACTGCAAGTATTAATGATTTGGTTCACAACTCAAGGATTAGTTCGATGTTTAGATGTCATTTATATTAGGTAATTACATGTAATCATTTTTATATATAAATAGTGTTTAATTAGTGTAAAATATATACAATGTATATAATAAATATATATATATATATATATATATATATATATATATATACACATTGAAAAAAATATATTTTTTGAAGTTGCAGATAAAACAAAGATGATTGGAGTATGTTTTACACAAAAATACCACTACAGGTTTTGTATTTCAAAATATCACATTTAATTCAGTGGGTTACTAGCAATTTCTGAGTGAAAATTGTTTCTACACCAAATTTGTTTCATTGTAGATGGATAGATGGATGGATGGATGGATGGATGGATGGATGGATGGATGGATAGATTAAATTTTCAACTTTTACATTTACATTTTTTACTTTTGTTTCTTGCATTAAATATCTTGAATGTCAAAATGATGCTTCCTCTGATTTATGAAACCATTTCAGAGCAAAAATATAATGAATATATGAAAGGACATTTATTGCCCAGTCCTAGTTTTTCTTAAATCCAGTATTATTTGAGTGGTACAGTATAGAAAGGAAGATAGCCAATCTTGAGTACTGGATTCTCTATAATTGGATGCATTTTGTTGTTTGTGAAGGAGGAGGTGATGGTAACGCTCTGTACATCGACTCTGAGCTGAACCACGGCCGAACCGAGCGCTGCCTGACCTTCGACAACCCGCCGCTGTGTGCCGAGAGCTTCCAGATCGCCCTGCTGGAGGTGTGGGGCTTCAGAGACGCCATGACATCATAAGAGCGGCTCGCCACGTCTGCAGGAGATGCTGATGGCTGGAAGATCCTTTGTGTTGTGATAGACGTAATGAAGATGTGAAAGATCCGTCCTTATGCTTACTGTGTACATTTATAAATGCAAAACACATGACAAGGTTTTTTTGTTAAATTTCATATCAACAGAAGATCTGTGTTGATCTAGACCAGTCAAGAATCGAGATTAAGGAAATGAAGTTTAGTATAGTGTAGTAGCATTTTCATCAATGCTGCATTTTGCATTCTATGCAGTTTGTAATAATCAATATCTACAAGAAATGAGGACCAGAACACTGGAGACTTTCCTGTTAAAGCAAAACCAAGTCTTGGATGTGATTCCAGGCAGTTGTCAGATATTTGTTGCTGTATTTTCTGGTGCTAAACGCACAAATATATCATATATATATATATTATTTTGAGAGAGTTATCAAAGTTTATCTGTCCCACATCCCTTTTGTTCTTCCATACATTTGAGTGCCAATTGGGAAAAATATGATTTCCAGGTTCTCGGCACAAGAAGACCATAAAACATGAGCTCTTCATGAATCTTTAGTCAATACAGAATTACTTCTGGGCATTCAGCTTGCTTAAATGGCATTCCAATGTTCTTTTAAACCAGAAATGAATGATCTGTCATCATTTACTCATTGTCCTCATGTTCTTCTAAACCTGTATCACTTACTTTCTTCCGTTGAACACAAACAGAGAGATTTTGCAGAATAACTTGGCTGTTTTTTTGCACACAATGAGAGTGAATCTGATTAGGGCTGTCAAATTCATAAAAGGACAAAAAAAGCACTATTACATTTAAATAATAATGAGACAATAAACTCAATTTTGCATGTCTTTTGTAGCTATACTTCTGTAGCTTTTGTGAAGTTTACTTTCAGAACAGACACTGGATCTCCGATCTCATTTGTATATTCACGATTTCAAACCAGATGCAGCTAGTTTGAATGTGCGCTTGAGGTTTGAGATCTGCGACGGGACATTCTGTTCATCGCACCACACTTGCTTTTGAAGACAGGAGATATAGTGCACAAACTACTTGCTTTATGGAGTTGACAGCTTTCATTGCACAGAAAAGAACAGAGGGACAGTTTCTTTTTGTGCTCCACATAAGAAGTCATGCTGGTTTGGAACAATAAAAGGGTGAATACTGTAAATGATGACAATCTTTATTTGTTTGTTTGTTAATTTCATTTATGAATTTCAGTAATGGAATGTAATGCACCATATCACTCCGTATATTACAGAACCATGCATAAAATTAATGAGAGATTCAGTGTTTGTTTTGTTAATCATTTAATAGTTTTTGCTTGTATTATATGTATGATGATTGCATAATCAGCACTATTTTATGTGGAAGTATTACATTTTATGATTTATCTTTTTCTTTGAACCTATGTTAAGTTGCCGAATGTTAGTCAATCATCTATGAATTCATATCCGTAATATATTGTTTGATGTCAGATTCTATGTGTATCAGTAAGGATATTTTAAGCTCATGTCTTTGATTCAGAACTTCAGTGATCAAAACTGGTTGTTGAGTGTGTGATGTGTTAGCATATCAAGTGATGTGTTTGTATGTTATGTGTCTCGTTCAGGTGGAGCAGGTGTGTTTATGTATTTAAAAGTCTTCAACATGCAAAACTAAATTATAGTGTCAAACATGTAGTAATCTAGTATCTGCTCATAGAAGTTGTGAAGGACTGTTTCTCTTATGCAGGGCACATTGGAACAAACCATTCTGATGAAGAATAAAAACTGTAACTGCAAGATGTCAATTCTGTTGTTGTCCTCTGTTTTTCATGCATGTATCTGTCTAGTCCTTGTCCATTATGCAGCAAAGTTCCCACAGTTGTGGAAAACCAGGGAATGTCACAGAGTGTGTAAAAATTTGATTTACAGGCCTGGAAAAGTCATGCAAATTTCTATGCATTTATTTAGTTATATGCTAAAAAGTTTTTTTGTCTCTATAGAATGATTTTTTAAATCTGTATTCAGAAAATACCAACAATTGGAGAAAACTTTCCCTGTAAATCTCTCTGATATTAGCATTTTAACAATGCTGTAGCAGTAGTATTTTGAACGATCTGCTTTGTATCTGTCACTGTTTTAATGTACAGTACGTTTATACACAAATAGTCAGAGTTTGGCACAGTTAGCAGTTTATTTTTATTTTTTATCTCTAACACAATACTATTAACTAAAATAATTGAGATCTTCTTAACCCTTTTCTCTTCTGGTCTCATGAAATGTGTGAGTTTGACCTTACAATGCAGATTCTCCCCTTGGCTAAATGAGACCAGACTAATTGATCTTCCCTCATGTTTCATGAACAACGTGTCCACCAGGCAGACTGACGCTCGCAATAAATATGGCTTGATTACTATAGTTGGTTATATTTTAGATAATGCAATTCATTATTACATTTTTTATTTAAAATATTTTAGTATTAAATACATGTTAATATATGTTTACTATCATGTACTAAATATTTAATTAAATTATTAAAATGATTAATTAATTAAATTATAAAAATTATTTAATGATTTATTATAAAAATATGTTTTTTTATTTCACATTTTTTCATTTTAAATAAAATATATATATAGAATTATAGTGTGGGAATAAAATGTACATTAAATAAACATTTGTTATCTACCCCACACTATATCTGCTCATGTTTATTAACATTAATAGCCTATGTGTAGTAGAGTACAGTCTCGTTAATTTCTTGCTGACACAGAGGGCGATGGGCGTGGCCTGTGGTTGACGTCACTGCACAGAATGACCTTCATCTCGGGAATCCTCATCCTCTGCATCCCACTGCGTGGGTGACATAATAATATCACTTTACTATAAATAAGCTTTATTATAAACAGCATAGAATATCTGAGGGCCGTTTTACAGAAATCAGAAGTCGTTATAAACCAAAATTATATTTTTCAATTATTAAATACCTTAAAATATGTGGATAGTAAACCTACGCCCTTACAAAGAGTGTCTCAGCAAGTTACAGAGCAACGGAGAGGAAACGATTATATACAATTATAATGAATGCAATTACATGTTACTATTACACATTAAAACGAATAGTTACCATACACTCTGACAACGTTTTTGCAATTATTTTGCAAATCGCTTGCAAATAATCCATTATAAGTAACATAATATTGGAAATACATAAAAGGAAATACATGGAATAAATGTAAGATTGTAATATGTTAACACCCAGATTATAAACGCATGATTTCTATTCTAAGGATTTGAACATCTTCAGTATTAAAGGGAAAGCCCGCAGCGGTGCGCACTATCTTCACTACAAATGGGGGAGACCACGAAACCACAAAACCTTTCAATCACTGTCTGTATTGCACCGACATGCTTCCTATTTAACGATTTATGACGATTTTAGTTTTGCATTTGCTTTCAGACTCTAATAGAAAAGGCAAACCGGCGCATCCCAACACTTTATTTATCTCCTCCCCCTCCAGGAGTCGGGTGGTATTATCCACACGGTGGGTCAGGTGACATTTCAGCCATTTTGTACCGCAGATTCATCCGACAGTATCCGTGACAAGCAGTTTCCATTATTTGATTGGGATTTAAAACCATTGTTCTCTACCAAACCATTTATCCTCAGAGCCCGATACCCGTCAATTTGTACGGTTCTGCTTGTGTCCAGCAGTATTATTTCGGTGTTATTGGGGTTTTGAGGTGCAATTAGAGGAATAATGTCGTCAGGAAGCCCTGAATACTCACCGTTCTTCGCAGTGATGGGCGCATCAGCAGCGATGGTCTTCAGCGGTAAATTTCGATTTAAATATATTTAACACATTTATTAAACATGTATTGATTAATATGTACTTAAATTATATTTGCATAATTATTTCGTCATGATTCTTTGATCTCCCTGTGGAGGTCACATTATTCTTGAAATGCGATGAAATGTCATTCTAATTATATTATTTACTCTTATTAATATGTAAATTGATACACTATTTAAATGTTTACTTAAAATATTTTTTAAACATTTATAAATTATCAACTTAAAAAAAATGTATGCATGATTAAAATCCATCCTGTCAGGTTCCATAATTCCTAGTATCAAATTAAATATAGTAGAAAATATATATATCTACCATATATTTAATAAAACACATTCTACTTTGATTACATCTTTATGATCATAATCCATGCATGTGCTAGCCGAAAAATTGCTGGTGAAATGTTGCATTAATTAATTACTCATCATTGATACATGCATATAGTAATGCATATTGATCATAAAATGACAGATATATTAATTGACATGCCAGCAAATGTTGCTGTAGAGATACAACCAGCCTTTGATTTAACCAGCTATGGCATACAATTCATTCCCTGGTTTGGGTAGATTTAGAGATTATAATTTGTATGCAAGGGACATAAAATAGCAAGGGATTATTTAACAGGTTAAACTAGTTTTATTTCACATCTTAAACAGTTCCCCCCCCCCACAGGTATAGGTCATTACTCTGGTTTGATTGGATTTAGAGGCTGAAAGCCTGAGACATTGAATTTAAGGTGCAGCCTGACAGTTATGCATTAGATAGCCTAATTATATTAATAGTGTGATATTTACTGATTTATTGGGTTATTTTGATCAATTTACCACAAACTGCAAGTGTTCAGAAAAATATAATATTAAGATTGACTTTTTAGTAATTAAAACATCTTTCATTTGGCTGTTATTGACGATGAGCAGGATCACGGTATCATCCATCAAAGATGAACGACGATCCAGAATTGGATACAAAAAATCGTACTCTCTCTCCATTTAGCATTAGATCTGGTGGTTTTTAAATGGATAAAAATCCCAATAAAGTGCATAGTGACCATAATTTCCCACAAATTCTCAGGTTGAATATGAAGAAATAGTGCGACACTGAAATGTACGTGCACGTTACAGTAGGGAGGGACATCAAAAGCATCTGTGTTTATTTCAGCACAAGGGATCATGCTGTTTATTCTCTGCTGGACTGTTAGACGGCACTTCAGGCCTGTTTGCTCTCTTTATCCCTGTTATCTCTGTATGTCAGCGTCAGTAATGCAAACAAACTAATACAGCAGCTGGTGTGTGTTTGTTTAAAATGCGTACAGTGCTGGTCAGTCCTGAGGTCAGTCAATGCTCTGCCAGGCCATTTTTCGTGTGTATTTGAGATTGAACAGCTTTCTTAATGAGAACGGCACTGAGAACTCAGCAGAATGTCTCTCTCATCCGTTTCTTTGTGAGTAAAGGGTTTTCTTTAGTGTGCTTCCCGGTTTCAGTTTGTCACTGAACATGAGAGCGAAGCTTCGATAAGAAAGAGCTTGATTTATTATTTATATATTTCAAGGATTCTGCTGCCTTCGATGTGAAACACAGTATAACCTGTCTGCCGCTCAGAGTCCTGTTTACCATTAAAATAAACATCAAATCAAAATTGACTTGATTTAATTCAATAATTCATGTCATGGGTCCTGTTTGCGCCAAACACAATACAATAACAATACAAGCGTCCACAAACAGATGATAATCATTCATTCTGGAAACAGGCCGTTTTTGTGCACACTTATTGCTTAAAAAAAACCATGGTTGTCTTCATAAGTTGCTCCGCCTCTCAAACGACTTTCCATTTTAGCTGACATCACCAAGTCCTCTTATTCTCAGCTCCTCCATCCATCCATCTGGCTCCACTGTCGAATGTAACGCCTCTTTTATGATCCAGTTTATTAAGGGTGGAGAACACAAGCTCCGCGACACCAGCTGCGTTCTCACTCTCCACCTCTCTGACGGTGAAATGACACACACCCGCCTCCTGTCACTCACTCGTCTCATTTGCTGTGGTCAAACAGTGCTTGTGTTGGCAGTATTGCGCATCATTTTAGTCATTCCCACAGGTTTCACGCTCGCATAAAAAGCGTGTGCAACACTGATTATAAGTGGCGCTCTCATAAAGCCACCTCTCAAACAGCTCTTGAGCACCAAATTTACTTCTTTTTTCGTGTCTTATTTCACTTAAACGGTCAAAATACATACAATATTATGTCAAAATGCCAGACTTGTCAAGTATTCAGATAAATACAGTCAGATTGGGAACATAAATAGTTGAGAGAAAACGCATGTTGTGTAACAGTATATTGGATTTTTGTATAAACACTTAAAGTGACAGGGGTCTAATAGAGCAAAAAACAAAAAGAAAATCACTCACTGCTCTTCGCTGAATAACTTTTGTAACTAATTATGAGCAATAATCTGTATTTTTACAATAAAATAACACCGGATAGTCTTTTCATTTGATTACTTTAATTTCTGTAGTGTTTCTTACCTGAATACTACTGTTAGACTCACCTAAAAAACCTAAAGCCGTGTTTATTTCATTTGTCTCTTTATTCTATTGTGTTTGTGTGCTATCGTTTGCAAATTGTTCTTATTTTATTACTGACAGTTTACTTGTCCTTTTTTTCTTTTTTACATTTAGTTCAATGAATCAAATAAAGCCTCCCTGTTCTGTGTGTAAGCTATTGCAACAAAATTACCCAAATTATAAAACATTTTTGAGATAACAAATTATCTGATTCTGTACGGAGGTATATCTGGGAGTTATCTAAAATGGTATCGAATATCGATATTTTAGGTATCGTATCTTGTTGGAAATTCCAGTATTGTGACAACACTTTTCTGAATGATGTTTCACATTGACTTTACATGCGACGAGAAAGACATGCTTTTTATATTGCTGTTTTAAAGGATATTCTGCGTTCTTTATAGCTCAAATAAAACACTTATATGTGTGAAAACAAACATGTTAAAGTGCAGGATATATTTACTTTCTTTACGGATGCATTGGTGTAATTGTGATTTATTTAAATTTTTAACTAAAAGATGAGTTGAAGTTGTTTTTGATGGTAATCTGCATTATGCCACAAATGCTGTTGATCGAGCTTAATTTATATCGAACCCAAAACATTTATAATTTCCTGGTGGGACAAACTAGATGTTGCTCCAGACTCTCAGAAGGAACCGTTGTATTTTATGTCAGAGGTTCGTCTTGATTTCCACATGGAGGGAGTTATTCTGTGAATCCCTGATGGCACGAGTACACCTGTCATTCAGACTCAGCTCATTTAATCTACATTATATTTACTCAAGGTAAAAGTGACTTGAGTGTTGTGACTAACAGACGTGATGCACACAGATCATCTCAGTTGTGCTAACGCTCTTTCATCTGACTTGGCATCATGTCCCATTCTCTCTATGCAGTCCTGTGCTCATCGGTAACTCTCAGGGTGCGTCTTACTATATACATGTAGGCCTATATGTTTAGTAAAGCAGATTAGAATAGCAGAACACAATGATTTAAGGTAGGCTGTCTTCAGGACTATATGTCATGTCTTTAGCTGAGATGAACTATATGATTAGAATGATATCATACAAGCTGATTAATTGACTGATATTTGGCCTTTTTGAGATTTTTGGTATCGGCAAATAACTTTAGCTGATTAAAAAAAGTGTTTGTTCCCCTTGTGTCGGTTGCAATATCTCACCATCTTGTAAATGGATAGTGCACATTGCACATTTTTTGCTTTTAATTAAGCATTGGTTTTAAATAAAAAAACTATTTATAAGACTTTAAAGGCATACTATGCAGTTTCCGCTTTTGTCAAACAGCGACCCCTAGAGGCGCTGTGGAGTACTTGTATTTAACGTTACTGTCGTGAACTCGCGCTGAGCTTTTCTTGACTCTTCCGACTGCGCTTACTTTGTTTTCTTCATCAACTCTGCCATGATTCACTTCTGAAATGCGTGCTAATGTCTTCCATAGAGGCTGCTTCATATGTTGTTGATGTATGTGACGTCGTGCCGTAAAGCAAGTCGTGATTCTCGCGAGATTCCCCCCCGCTTTGCTATCGGGATGATTCGCCTTACTACGAGTTCGCTTATTGAAATTACTTTGAAGCTGTTATATTAAGGTACAAATATTGCATAGTGTGCCTTTAACTATAGCATGTTTTATTATAAAATCCTGCTTTAAATGATATTGGGCATCTTTTGTTTTCTCAGAAATTTCATTAATGTACATTTTTAGATTTTCTTTCAAATAAAACTGATAGAGCTTATATAGGCTTAATTGCTATATATTTTTTTAAAAGCGTTGTAAGACACGTTTTGCTTAATCATTATCATCATTCATTGTTATTAGGATTATTTTAATTTCTACTAAAATGAGTTTGCCATGAAAACAGCTTTAGTAGCTGATGTGGCAATGAATGAAACATGGCAGAAACAAGTTGTTCTTTCTTTGCAAAAACGTTGATTGATTTTGAAACAACCATCCCTTGTAAAAGTGGTAAAATCTGTCTAGCCTGTTTTTATTCTGTCTCGGTGTTGTTCTCAGAGCAGGTATAGTTTGTCTTAAATAGTGTGTGTTTGGACAGTGGCCATCTGCACACTGAAGGATTGTTTCAGCTCTTCATCGCACTGGCCCATCTGTCACACACACACACACGCGCGCACACATACACGCACACACACACACACACACATTTGCACACACACACACACACACATTTGCACACACACACATTTACACACACACACACACACACACACATTTACACACACGCACACATTTGCACACACACACATTTACACGCACGCACACACACATTTGCACACATACACATTCGCACACACACACCCCACACACATATCACACACACACACACGCACACACACATTCGCACTCACACCCCACTCACATACATTTGCACACGCACATTCACACACACACACACACGCGTGCACACACACACACACATTTGCACACACATTCGCACACACACCCCACACACATATCACACACACACACACACACACTTGCACACACACACCCCACACACATATCTCACACACCACACACACACACACACACACACACACATTTACACGCACACGCACACACACGCGTGCACACACACACACACAAACACACACACACTCTGTTATTGGCTAGTTTGGGTGATTCTGTGCTGCAGTAGTAGTTGTAATCGTGTTAATGCGGATGGTATTTCCAGCAGGGTTACCCTTTAATCCCGGAAACTAAGATTAGACTAAGATTCCTGGATGAACGAGCTGTAACGTACAGCAGAGGGTTAACAGTGTGTGTGTGTGCAGGTCTGTAGAATTAACACTATCTCTACACACGACCAGATCACTGCAGCCAGCCGCAAAATACTGCGGACTCACGGAAACAGTTTGCAAATAAACAGCCCATCTAACTTGGTTTAGTTGCCTGGTTCGAGCTAAACTCACTCCACCTATCTGAGTATTATTGGGAGTAACTTCCTTAAATGAACCTGTTATTGCTGTTTGCTAATGCAATCTTCACTACAATTATTGCTCATTCAGGTTTTTGAAACCACTAAAACATCATATAATAAATGTTTTCAACTTTAAAATAAATAAAAAAAATTCACTTTTTTTGTTGACAAGAACTGGTCAGATTTATGATTTATTTATTTTCATCTTTCTGGATGTGATAAAATAGGTGAAGCAGTAAGCCAACTTCTCACAATATTTCATAATACTATAGAAATGCCCTAGCAACCAATTAATAATGCTCTCAAAACACCCAGTACACAGTTTTCACAGGCAGTCTCTCTGTCTTCAGAAGCGCTTCATGTTTTACCCTTTTGGTTTCACTACTGAATATCACGGAAACACTGCAGGAGATCCGAGTCACGCTGCACTGAGAAATTTTGCAATAATATGATAATTATCCTATATCCTTACATTATTGTAAGTTACCAGGGTTTACAGTAACTAAAGCCATAAAAATAAAAAAAATGTGTTACTTGAAACAAAATCAACTTTAACTGAAATAAAATAAAAATGTACAAAAACACCGGACGGCAGACGCGCACATACTGTTGTCATTTTGTGGTCAACAATATTGATATGTGTAAGGACATTATGAAATTAAGAATTTCTGTACTGCACGTTAAGTTATGATTGTACTATACAATTTAGACTGGCTAACGCCACACCCAATTCTCGTTGAGACTTGGGTCTGGGAACCAAATGTACATTTTCTCGTATTTGAGGCGTGGTTTTACGATTGCCCGGCGCCGTTTATTGGGTGCTAAGAATGTCTGTCAAATGCGCCTGTACGTAGCTCATATGCAATCGTTTCAGTTATACCAGATGACGTATGTAGAGCGACAGAAATTAGACAAGGAAGAAGACGATGGGTAAGATATTTTTGTGTAAACAATGACGTTCAGCGACTATTGCCGTTTGTGCAAGATAAACATGCGGTAGCTTCGCGTCTGCTGCCATGTTGAATCCATAGAAATAAACAAACTGCTTCGGTGTGTCGCATAGATGTCGTCATCGTCTTGCTGCTCCCTCCCCGTTCTGTGATTGGCTCCCTAAATGAGGCGAAAATCTGGCCCATGGTATCCATACTGCCTTTCAGCGTGAATAAAATCGCGCTGCGGGAAGGCAGCATGGGGAAACCCAGACTACTATACAATTACAAATAAAATGCAATAGTTGCTAACCGTCCTCAGTCACTGGGTGTATGTGTCTTACTCCATGCATTATTTTTGTATTTCCGCATATAATTCAAGATATTTCCCAACTTCTATGAGTTCTTGTTGTTCTTTTCGTTATTGTTACGCTACTGCGCTACTGAAGTAATCTGAAGTGTGTTGTGACCTGGTAAATCCAGTAGGTGGCAGCACTCGACAGTGAATATAATCACAGGAATTGCCATAATGCACAACAGGGCAAAATAAAGGATTAGAAAGGGATACATTTATTATAAATATTTTTACTATTTGTTTCAGAGATTATTCATGCTGTAAAACTATGAATGTTAAACTTCTCTGCAGTTTTGTTGCAATAAAGAAAGAGTAACTCACTTCTCTGTGTCTCTGTAGCATTGGGCGCGGCGTACGGCACGGCGAAGAGTGGCACGGGTATCGCTGCCATGTCTGTGATGCGCCCAGAGCTGATCATGAAGTCCATCATCCCTGTGGTCATGGCGGGAATCATTGCTATATACGGTCTGGTGGTGGCCGTCCTCATCGCCAACAGCATCTCTGACAAGATTACTCTCTACAAGTGAGCTGAACACAAGCACTACTAGAGATCTCTGGTTCTGATCAGGGCTATTACCGTTAACAAAAGCTAAAACAAAATCACTAAAAATAGAATAACCGATAAAAAAAATAAGCATTATATATCAGCTAGTCGCCAACGTAACATCTCTCATTTAGTTTAACTTTAAACTTAAGATTGAAATATAAATGAGTGCTGTCAAATCGACTAATCGCATCTAGCTTAAAAGTTTGTGTATATATATACCTCGTATTTAATTAAACACTGTCGTCGAAGTTGGCTTTATAAAGCTATGGTCAGACACTTGCACGTGTCATTATAATATTAACATTTTATGAAAATCAAGCTCAAATTGAGTTACGAGGTTTTTGACCAGCAAATGACGGATATAGTGTGTCTGTCTCTGGAACAGATTGAGGAGCCAGTGGTTTAGTCACAACCTCTTTTAAATGCGCTTTATTGGTTAAATATCTGTAAAACCTACATATAGACGTAAAGGATGACCAATAGCATTAATTTTATAAAACAACGACAAAACATAGAGAGATTCAATATTTTGGGAATTTGATAATTTTCCACAGCACAAAATTAAAACCAATTCAAAATGTTAATAAAAATGTCAATAATACTAAAATAACACTGATTCAGATTTATTATATTGTATTATATTATGGTTGTTGTTGCGATGCTAAAATGTTTTAAAACATTTTTCAATAGCAGTGCTCTGTTTTGCCAATGTAGAAAGATTGTATTGTTGTTGTTTTTTAAACATGTATATGCATTTTTGCTAAAATCTTTTTTTTAATTTTATTTTTTTTATATATGAATCATTTTTTTTTTGTTTTTTACTAACGTCTGGTTGTTGCTTCTGTGTGGCAGGAGTTTCCTGCATCTGGGCGCAGGCCTCAGTGTGGGTCTGAGCGGGCTGGCGGCCGGTTTCGCCATCGGCATCGTGGGAGACGCGGGCGTCCGTGGAACCGCCCAGCAGCCGCGCCTCTTCGTTGGCATGATCCTCATTCTGATCTTCGCTGAAGTCCTGGGTCTCTACGGCCTCATCGTAGCCCTGATTCTCTCAACCAAATAAACTGGCAGTCAGCATGCAGCGCTGCCGGGCCGCACGGCGGGGGAAGCGGAACAAAACATCGAGTGGGAAGGGGGAAAAATAAATGGTACCTTAAACTAAAATAAATTGAGAGGTAGGAAAGTAATCCTACACATTATAACAGGCTTTGCGTTTGGTTTTATCTCTGAAAGTGTACAGTCGTCCAGTTTGATAGTTTTGATTTCTTGTAAATGCGGTATATAGTGATTTTGTCCTGTGTTTGTGAAGAAAAAAATGATATAATAATAATAATGTAATAGATCTCATTCTCTGTTTGTTTCCCACACCCCTCCTGCCTAAAGATCTGTTATCCAATCACACGTTCTCTTTCGCTCCCTTCACGCCTCTGGTACCTGTCTCTTCCTGTCACGTGATTTGGGAGTTTTATAAATTTCCACGTTGGTGTCAAAGAAGTGTTTGTGAAGTGGAAAAAAACGCACTGATGAATCTGTATGCGGCATCGAATTGTTTTTGTTAACGTCCATTTTTGTTTTCCACTGATTTTATTCATTAAGAGATATTGTTCATGAAAATGTACTTGAAGCTCCTCAAATCCTTTGAATTGATATTTATATAAACATAAATCTATATATAATACATACAGATATAAGAATAGATTTTTTTTGTGCTCCGCGTCTGAGTGCAGTGTTGGGGAGTATTTCAGCTTGGTGTGTGTATTTATGGTTGTTTCCTGTGTATATCTGATGTTTGGTTGTATTAAAGGTGTGCGTGTGCCCCTCGTGGGTCTCACATGTGTCATTTCCATATGCCTATGTTTCCAGTGCTTTTTCATCATCAGACGGATCGTGAATGTGTTCAGCTGTGTATCTGACCTTGCAGTCCTCAGCCTTGACCGTGATAATAATTCACCTGCAGCACTGATAGTTACAGCTATTTAGTATTTTCACTCCATTTTTAGGGTAAATAACTTACATTTTCGCAATCAAACACTGGCTCTCATTCACTGATAATTATGTGGATTATTTCTATTAGCACACACACACACACACACACAAATCTGTTGATTGCTTATGCAGTGGTTTTCAACGTTTTTGACTCAAAAGCCCCCCAAATTTCCTCAAGGATTTCTGCTGTAATTATGACAAAAAGGCTTATTTTCAAACTTAATCGTTAATTAACAGAATCTGGGACTGTTTATATATTAAATGAATGAAGCACGTTTCATTTTGTCATTCAGTGATTCAAGATTCTGACGCAAGTGTGTTTTCCAATTAGTGCACTATACGCCTAATTGTACTATTACAATAGTACTATTACTATTACTCAATTAATTTTGAACATTCCATAAAAACAACCACGTGTCAGAGATTAGTAATTGGCATAGAACGCGCCCAGACGATACCCATATAAGGGCTTCCGCACAATTTTTTTTTGTTTATGACGCGCGCAACTAATATCCTCAGAAAAATAATTGCGATATCCTCAAAACAAGCTCAAAGAAATCCATTTAGGATTAAATATATCGTTCAACACATTTATAAGGACACCGAGATAGATTACTTTTGAGTAGTTGATCGAACACAAAAGTTATTGATGAATCGTTTGTTCGTCAAAAACGTTTGTACGCGGCTTTCACGCACACATTCATGTATACGCATGGTTGAATAGTGAATGAAGTGCTGATGAATTGCACTGAACTGCAATTTTAAGCTAAATTTAACAATGTTGAATGATTTGTGTTGGGAAAATGAAAACTCTTTGATCTATGAAATATAAGAGATTAAAATGAGACCGAATTCAATTCCTAAAAGTCTTTAATAAATATTATGACTATCTTTTACTTATCGTTGTTAACTTAAAATTTGCATATTTGTTAATATAGCATGGAAATAGTGGCAAGAACAGGCCAAAGGGGATCCTCGTGATGAAGATGGAGAACATAAAAATGGGTAAAGGTTAAGAACATGTAAAGTCATTTGCTTTTCATTGTTTATGGTCATTTCTCTTTTTTTATTTTATACATAGCTATTTACAAGGAACACAAACGTCTGGTCATTATTCAAACACTGAACAAGAACATCACAACAAAGACCACCAATTATTTAATATTTGGTTGTTTTTTATTGAAAGTTGCACCAGTATGAAACACACTTCATTGCCAATAACATATCTCCAGATTTAAGGGGAAAAAACACATTTACAGATACGTTTTGTCAACAAATGTAAACACATGACATGAAAGTGACGCATCCTCTCGGTCAGTGTCGGTGTGTTTCAGGTGTCCAGGCTGCTGAGGAGAGTGTTTGCTATATCACTGATGGCTGTGTATGTGCTGCTCTCTGGAAACACCTGCAGGAGATCCCGGCCCTCATCTAAACGCGCTGTCAGGAGAGGATCCAGCGGGACTGAGCCTACAGACACAGACACGTCACTCAGTGCTGCTGTATACGACAGTCTGAGGCCACCAGTCAAAATGCTTCCACAATGTTATTTTTCTTATTTAATTTTCTTTAACAAATAATTGAATTATTATTATAAATAAATAAATCCATTTTAAATTTTTACAACAAATAGAATTAATAATGATTTGAGCATCTTTAACTCCACTGGAAGAAAATCAACATGATGAGACATTTACATTTGATATTTTTTAAACTGAAATTTACATTTGACTTCAAAATAGTAGATAATCCTTATTTTCTTAGTTTGTTTTATTTTTTGTATGATAATACTTCAACATTTAGCTTTTTTCAGGCAGAAAAAAATTCAGATTTTCAATGTGACCAATGTGACAATATTTGGTTTGAATGACGTGAACATGATCATGTTCTCCATCATGATTTGAGCTCAAAATAGAGCAGAATCTTCCATATTTCTTGTGCATTTTACATCATAACTTTGTTTCAATTTTTGTATGGTAATACTAAAACAGTTAAATTTTTCAGGCTGGAAAAAAAAAATCCCAGATCTTCAATATGGCCTCAGACTTTTGGACCCTACTATATTTACTGACAAATTCACAGCTCTCATGTCTATCCTGTACTCAAACTCATTTAAACACACAATGAGATGATGTGCACCATCGAGTGGTGAATAGTGGAACAACACAAGTCAGAAGTGTTGGTCAATCATCAGCACATTACCTAGAAACACAGATCCTGTGAGCTTGGCTAATTCCTCACCTCCACCTTTAGAAAAAATGTTACTGCACTCCTGAAAAACACACATCCGCCAGTGTAAAGTTAAAATCAAGATTATTAGGTTAGTTTAAGGCATTTCCCAGTACAGCTGCATGTTTTACACTCACAGAACAGTGTGGACACACATAGCCGCTCATGTTCTCCACGATGCCCAGGATTTTCACACCGGTCTTCTTACAGAAGGTGATCTCACGCCTCACGTCTCCTGTAGACACTGCCTGACATTTCAAAGGGTGTTTATGCATGTTATTCAGCAGACATGAGATTTACAGTACTAGTATGTGTGTGTGAGTGTGTTTACCTGTGGTGTAGTGACCAGCACGGCTCCGTCCACTTTATGTTTGCGCAGGTTCTCGACCACGGCCAGGTGTTCATCTGACGTCCCCGGTGGCGTGTCCACCAGCAGAACGTCCAGTTCGCCCCATGCCACATCACTGACAAACTGCCCAATCAGAGCTGGAAAAGTGACGGGGGATATGAGACGGGAACACATCAGGTACCAAAGTTCAAAAACTCAACTCAAGGTGAAAGGTCAGACCTGTTTTTTTGGGCCCCCTCCACACGACGGCCTCATCCGAGTCCTCCAGCAGGAAGCCGATGGACATGAGCGCGAGCTTCTGCTGAGGGTCTGCGTACACGGGAACCCACCCCGAGTCACACTGATGCACCTCCGGCTTCCCCACGCTCAGCATCCGCGGGATACTGGGCCCGCACAGATCCACATCCAGGATTCCCACCTACTCACACCATGACAAACAGAGCAGAACAGAATATTGGAATGGAGCTGTACTGTATATAATAAAATAGAGCAAAACTGAATATTACAAGAGGGCTGTATATAGAATAGAATAAAGTAAAACAGAACATATTGAAATAGAGCAGTATAATAGAATAGAGCAAAAACGAATATATTCAAATAGAGCTGAATATATTAAAATAAAGCAGAATATAATATGAGCAGAATATAATAAAATAAAACAGAAGATAATAGAAAAGAGATGAATTAAAAACAGAATATATAAAAATACAGTAGAATATAATAGAGTAAAAAACATAATATATTAAAATGGAGCAGAGCAGAATAAAATAGAGCAGAATATAATAGAAATAGAGCAAAACAGAAACTATTAAAATGAAGTGGTATATAATAGAATAGAGCAGAATTCAGGAGAGCAGAAGAGATTTAAAAAGGAGCAAATATAATAGAGCATGTTAGAATAGAATAGGTCACCTTCTTGCCAGCATGTGTGAGCGCTAGGGCGAGTTCAGTGGTGATGGTGCTTTTCCCCACTCCACCTTTACCAGACAGAACCAGAACCACGTGCTTCACCTCAGACAGATTCCCTTTCTCTGAAACATGTGTTCAAACATTGCGTTTAAAAGTCGATTCAAACATTCTGTTCTCTTTAAAGATTATTGGAACAACTTTACAGTAGTGGTGCTGTGATGCTGTAAGTAAGGTAATACTATGGCATTTATTTATTTATACCATGTACCATGGTGCTCCAAAGAACATCATGTTAAATGTCCAACAAACCCATCTAGTTGTCAATAAACATGGCTTTGTTGTGGTTCATAAATAAAACATAGTTTTACCATGCTATGTCTAAAAACATGGTCTTATCATGTAACTTTGTTTCAAAATGCCTGTATTATTGCGTTTATCTATTTTTATTCTGTTGCATTTTATGACAACGTAAATTGACAGTTGTGAAGTGCTTCAGTTGTGTTAAAGTACTACTGGTCAATGTAATCACTTACCGCTGCGGTCCATGTTGGTTTATTTTTATTTCCGCATTGTTACACGTCATACTGACGTTGTGGGTTTTTGATCCCGCCTATTAGGACAAACTCGTCCAATCAGATACTAGAGTGCAAAGCATCTCAACGTTACTATTGGTCATTTAGCCGACGTACGTCACGCCCCTGTCCTTCAAAACCGTAGTATTTATACTTTCAGCCAGGTTGAAATATTCACACATAATTATTATTTATTAATAGTAATTATTTGAATTAATATTGTTTTCAAATACAACAAAATACTGTTTTATACTATGATACCAGCCTGTTGATTAATGTATATATTATACTATCATTCCAGCCTGCTGATTATACATGTTGGATGCAGCCTTTTAAGTTCACCACGTCATTGATGTTTACATGATCTGTAGGTCAGATAATTTGTCGTTTTAGGTAAAGTTGACGGAAAGCCAGCGCGCGCTGATCCTTAAAGCGGCCTTTAATGAGGATGATAGACAGAACGACCCGTTCCGTCTGTCAAATTACGAGAGCTACTATGGCGAACGCTTTGTATAATGAATATTAACTACGTAAAAAGACGTTTTCCCAATATGACTAACTGATTGGCTGAAAGGGAGGTGACGTAAGTGCGCGCTCAGCTCGTTCTATGAATATTAATTAGAACGTTACCAAGCAACGATTGCATGACCTATTTAATATTCATGAACTTCGCCTTTTCTTTAGTATGATTCATGAGTGGCGGAGTTATGTTGTGTGTTTGCTGTGTGTATATGTAGGTCACCAATCACACTGACACGAACCTGCTATATTACTTACACCAGCTCCGGATGGAAACCAGTGTTTAAAGCAGGGCAAATAAACTCTACAAAACATTAACAAGGTATGTGAGTTTATATGTCAATTATGTCGTAACTTTAGTAAAGAAAACGTTGTGTTTTAAGAGTAAGTTAGTGATTTCTAAAAGTCCACATTTGTGTGACTCTTGGTGTCTTCAGGAAACACTGGTGTTTACACAAGTCTATAATGATGTCAAGGATGTAAATACGTTTTCTTGTGCGTTATAGTAATAATAATGTATTATAATAACTCTCTTTCTCTCTCTCTCTCTCTCTCTCTCTCTCTCTCTCTCTCTCTCTCTCTCTCCCTCTCTCTCTCTCTCTCTCTCTCTCTCTCTATATATATATATATATACTCTTATATATAATAATTTATATAATATTATAATCATATATGATAGTTATTGGTTTGGAGTATTGATATTATGATAATATTAGGCTATGTATAGGCTACTTTGTATTGTTATATTTAGTAGAATTACTATTTTTAGTATTTTTATACATATCAGAAGTTTATGGAATTTGTTTTCAGTGTTTTCTAAATGTTATTCATATTTAAATGATTGTGCTGTTTTATGTGATATAAAATTGTTGATCTAAATAATAGCAAAACAATTTGGCAAAGTTGATGTCAAGCCGTGTGACATGTTGTATTTAAACAAATGTATGCATTATGCATTGTTTTATGAGCTCATATTATATTTGACTACATTCAGTATTTGCACTTAAAAAAGTCACAATGCAGGAATATGTAAGTGGAAAAATGTGAAAATATGTATTTTCTTTTATATATTCACACAAATGATAACCTAAAATCTTGATGTTGTTATCAACATCATCTCCTCTCACATTGCTTCTTACACAATCTTGTTTTTTTTTATGAATATGCAGTTTGAATGAGAAATGTGCTTATGCCAGTGTAATGCAAACTTGTTGCACCATTGCATTTCCCAGAAGCACACACACACACGTAAAGATGGGCCAGTTGGTGGAGGTATCCAGGGCAAGATTCTTGTTTTGGATACACATTATCCATCAATTAGTGAACACCTGGCTGTGATTAGGACACAAATAATAAGTCTTTCAATCCATTTATACATTGATATCTGGTGTATAGAAACATTTGAAATGCTTTCCATAACCTATAATCATTAAGCAATCAGATTTAAGTGAAAAAAAACACAAGGACTTTCTTGAAGCATTAAAGTTTCTGTGTTTAGTGCTCAGATTTGATAAAGAGCGTTTTCTGCTGTGCCAGCCTGGTCTGGTGATGCTCTTTAAAGTTTCTTCACTCTCATGGGCTGTTTTGAAAACTCCTAGAGTGTAAACATCAGATCACATGAAGCATGTAAGAGCAGAGTCTCAGATTGCCAGCCGTGGCATATGGAGCAATCAGAAGTAGGCTACAGTGTCAGCCGAGGCAGTCTGGCAGTGCAAAACAAGTTCATGACAAGCTTGACATCTGTGAGTCAGCGGCTACAGGAACTGATGTGGAGCTCGGAGATAGATTAGATAGATAGATAGATAGATAGATGGATAGATGGATAGATGGATAGATGGATAGATGGATAGATGGATAGATGGATAGATGAATGGATGGATTGTTGGATAGAAGTAACAGCCTCATTCTGTTCCAGGAATGTCTTGGAATAAGTATGTTGTCAGTGAAAATGTCCCGGAGCCTGAAGCCACGCCCCTCTCAGCGCCGCTCGGCTCAGAAGACAAGCAGGTGAACAGGAGTGTGTTACTCTTCCCTCACATGCTGAGGTTATTCTGAGATAACTAGGACCCGCTTTACGTTACCTGGGCATCTGGCCAATCAGAGTCTCAAATGCACGGTTTACAATGACACAGCATGTGCTTCACTGCTGTAAATGTGCTTCACTGCTGTAAATGCGCTTCACTGCTGTAAATGCGCTTCACTGCTGTAAATGTGCTTCACTGCTGCTGTAAATGTGCTTCACTGCTGTAAATGCGCTTCACTGCTGTAAATGTGCTTCACTGCTGTAAATGTGCTTCACTGCTGCTGTAAATGTGCTTCACTGCTGTAAATGCGCTTCACTGCTGTAAATGTGCTTCACTGCTGTAAATGCGCTTCACTGCTGTAAATGTGCTTCACTGCTGTAAATGCGCTTCACTGCTGTAAATGTGCTTCACTGCTGTAAATGGGCTTCACTGCTGTAAATGCGCTTCACTGCTGTAAATGTGCTTCACTGCTGCTGTAAATTTGCTTTACTGCTGTAAATGTGCTTCACTGCTGTAAATGCGCTTGCTTCACTGCTGTAAATGCGCTTCACTGCTGTAAATGCGCTTCACTGCTGTAAATGTGCTTCACTGCTGCTGTAAATGTGCTTCACTGCTGTAAATGCGCTTCACTGCTGTAAATGTGCTTCACTGCTGCTGTAAATGCACTTCACTGCTGCTGTAAATGCGCTTCACTGCTGTAAATGTGCTTCACTGCTGCTGTAAATGTGCTTCACTGCTGTAAATGTGCTTCACTGCTGTAAATGCGCTTCACTGCTGTAAATGTGCTTCACTGCTGTAAATGCGCTTCACTGCTGTAAATGTGCTTCACTGCTGCTGTAAATGCGCTTCACTGCTGTAAATGTGCGTCACTGCTGTAAATGCACTTTACTGCTGTAAATGCGCTTCACTGCTGTAAATGAGCTTCACTGCTGTAATTGAGCTTCACTGCTGTAAATGCGCTTCACTGCTGTAAATGCTGTAAATGCGCTTTCACTGCTGTAAAGGCGCTTCACTGCTGCAAATGCCCTTAACTGCTGTAAATGCACTTTACTGCTGTAAATGCGCTTCACTGCTGTAAATGAGCTTCACTGCTGTAAATGCGCTTCACTGCTGCAAATGCCCTTAACTGCTGTAAATGCACTTTACTGCTGTAAATGCGCTTCACTGCTGTAAATGAGCATCACTGCTGTAAATGCGCTTCACTGCTGTAAATGCGCTGTAAATGCGCTTCACTGCTGTAAATGCGCTTCACTGCAGTAAATGTGCTTCACTGCGCTTCACTGCTGTAAATGCGCTTCACTGCTGCAAATGCCCTTAACTGCTGTAAATGTGCTTCACTGCTGCTGTAAATGCGCTTCACTGCTGTAAATGCACTTTACTGCTGTAAATGCGCTTCACTGCTGTAAATGAGCTTCACTGCTGTAAATGGGCGTCACTGCTGTAAATGCGCTTTCACTGCTGTAAAGGCGCTTCACTGCTGTAAATGCGCTTTCACTGCTGTAAATGCGCTTTACTGCTGCAAATGCCCTTAACTGCTGTAAATGCACTTTACTGCTGTAAATGCGCTTCACTGCTGTAAATGTGCTTCAATGCTGTAAATGCGCTTCACTGCTGTTAATGTGCTTCACTGCTGCTGTAAATGCGCTTCACTGCTGTAAATGCGCTTCACTACTGTAAATGCGCTTCACTGCTGCTGTAAATGCGCTTCACTGCTGCTGTAAATGCGCTTCACTGCTGTAAATGTGCTTCACTGCTGCTGTAAATGCACTTCACTGCTGCTGTAAATGCGCTTCACTGCTGTAAATGAGCTTCACTGCTGTAAATGTGCTTCACTGCTGCTGTAAATGCGCTTCACTCCTGCTGTAAATGTGCTTCACTGCTGTAAATGTGCTTCACTGCTGTAAATGTGCTTCACTGCTGCTGTAAATGCACTTCACTGCTGCTGTAAATGCGCTTCACTGCTGTAAATGTGCTTCACTGCTGTAAATGCACTTCACTGCTGTAAATGCGCTTCACTGCTGTAAATGCCCTTAACTGCTGTAAATGCGCTTCACTGCTGTAAATGCCCTTAACTGCTGTAAATGCGCTTCACTGCTGTAAATGTGCTTCACTGCTGCTGTAAATGCGCTTCACTGCTGTAAATGCACTTTACTGCTGTAAATGCGCTTCACTGCTGTAAATGAGCTTCACTGCTGTAAATGAGCTTCACTGCTGTAAATGCGCTTCACTGCTGTAAATGCTGTAAATGCGCTTTCACTGCTGTAAAGGCGCTTCACTGCTGCAAATGCCCTTAACTGCTGTAAATGCACTTTACTGCTGTAAATGCGCTTCACTGCTGTAAATGCACTTCACTGCTGTAAATGCGCTTCACTGCTGTAAATGCCCTTAACTGCTGTAAATGCGCTTCACTGCTGTAAATGCCCTTAACTGCTGTAAATGCGCTTCACTGCTGTAAATGTGCTTCACTGCTGCTGTAAATGCGCTTCACTGCTGTAAATGCACTTTACTGCTGTAAATGCGCTTCACTGCTGTAAATGAGCTTCACTGCTGTAAATGCGCTTCACTGCTGTAAATGCTGTAAATGCGCTTTCACTGCTGTAAAGGCGCTTCACTGCTGCAAATGCCCTTAACTGCTGTAAATGCACTTTACTGCTGTAAATGCGCTTCACTGCTGTAAATGAGCTTCACTGCTGTAAATGCGCTTCACTGCTGCAAATGCCCTTAACTGCTGTAAATGCACTTTACTGCTGTAAATGCGCTTCACTGCTGTAAATGAGCATCACTGCTGTAAATGCGCTTCACTGCTGTAAATGCGCTGTAAATGCGCTTCACTGCTGTAAATGCGCTTCACTGCAGTAAATGTGCTTCACTGCGCTTCACTGCTGTAAATGCGCTTCACTGCTGCAAATGCCCTTAACTGCTGTAAATGTGCTTCACTGCTGCTGTAAATGCGCTTCACTGCTGTAAATGCACTTTACTGCTGTAAATGCGCTTCACTGCTGTAAATGAGCTTCACTGCTGTACATAGGCGTCACTGCTGTAAATGCGCTTTCACTGCTGTAAAGGCGCTTCACTGCTGTAAATGCGCTTTCACTGCTGTAAATGCGCTTTACTGCTGCAAATGCCCTTAACTGCTGTAAATGCACTTTACTGCTGTAAATGCGCTTCACTGCTGTAAATGAAGTTCACTGCTGTAAATGCGCTTCACTGCTGTAAATGCGCTGTAAATGCGCTTCACTGCTGTAAATGCGCTTCACTGCTGTAAATGCGCTTCACCGCTGTAAATGCTGTAAATGCACTTCACTGCTGTAAAGGCGCTTCACTGATGTAAATGAGCTTCACTGCTGTAAAGGCGCTTCACTGCTGTAATTGAGATTTACTGCTGTAAATGCTGTAAATGCGCTTTCACTGCTGTAAATGCTGTAAATGCGCTTTCACTGCTGTAAAGGTGCTTCACTGCTGTAATTGAGCTTTACTGCTGTAAATGCGCTTCACTGCTGTAATTGCTGTAAATGCACTTTCACTGCTGTAAAGGCGCTTCACTGCTGTAATTGAGCTTTACTGCTGTAAATGCGCTTCACTGCTGTAAAGGCGCTTCACTGCTGTAATTGAGCTTTACTGCTGTAATTGAGCTTTACTGCTGTAAATGAGCTTTACTGCTGTAAATGCTGTAAATGCTCTTTCACTGCTGTAAAGGCGCTTCACTGCTGTAAATGCTGTAAAGTCGCTTCACTGCTGTAATTGAGCTTTACTGCTGTAAATGCGCTTTCACTGCTGTAAATGCGCTTCACTGCTGTAAATGCTGTAAATGCGCTTTCATTGCTGTAAAGGCGCTTCACTGCTGTAATTGAGCTTTACTGCTGTAAATGCACTTCACTGCTGTAAATGCGCTTTACTGCTGTAAATGCGCTTTTACTGCTGTAAAGGCGCTTCACTGCTGTAATTGAGCTTTACTGCTGTAAATGAGCTTCACTGCTGTAAATGCACTTCACTGCTGTAAATGCGCTTTCACTGCTGTAAAGGCGCTTCACTGCTGTAAACTTCACTTCACTTCTTAGTGAAGAAGATAATGAAATAATCTTAATAGTAATAAAAAGGCTGGATATTTCTGAGAGATCCCTGATTGGTTTTGTTTGCGTATGCAGTCGGAGGCTGACTCTACAGTATACGAGGGCGTGACGGTGTGTGTGCCAGCCGAGATGCCACCGGTGGTGCCCGTGACGGGCGAGTCGTTCTGCCAGTGTCCGGCTCAGACTGAACTCAGCTCAGACGCCCAGATCAGCCCGTACACACTCAGCTGCACCTGTGGAGAGGAGGAACAGGGTGAGGTTCAGCTCACACGAAACAGAGCATCAGAATGAGACGACTTAAGAAAATGAGATTTGCACTTTGTCATACATGACCCTTAAAAGTTTGGGGTCGGTAAGAAATTAATATTTCTATTCGGCAAGGATGCATTAAATTGATGGAAACTGACAGTAAATGCATTTATAATGTTACAAAAGATTTTCTTTCGAACTTTCTATTTATCAAAGAATCCTGAAAACAAAAATGCATTATGGTTTACAATTTTAAATTGCAATAATATTTCACAATATTACTGTTTTTACCTTATTTTTGATCAAATAAACGGAACACTGACAGGTAACCGGCTATGGTTTGAGATCTTGTTTGTGATTGTGTGAAGGATGTGATTGGGTTTGGGACGAGGAGGACAGATCTTCCTCCGTGTCTCTGACCTGCTGTAACCGGATGGTGAGCTTCCACTCGGAGTACAGCTGTGGAACCGCCGGCATCAGGGGCGCAAAGCCTCTCGCTGACGGGCAACACTTCTGGGAAATCAAGATGACATCACCGGTCTACGGCACAGATATGGTGAGATCTGGCCTCACTTGCATAAAACGCTTAGACTAGTCTTACAAGTTAGTCATCACATTTTTTTCTTTAAGACTTCATAACTTTTTAAAGTCAGTTACATAAATAATTATTTTATACTAATTTGATACTGAAAAGTAAGACTAACCATGCCCTGACTAACTGCTAGTGGGTCATACTAGATCTTAAGACACTGTCTTAATGTCTAAGTTTATGCAAATGGCCCCATGGAGACTGGATGTACAAAGATACTAAATTACAATACTAATTATCTAAGCAAACACCTTTACATGTCTATATTATTATAAAGACATTCTTTATAATAATGTCATTAATAAAAATGTTTTAGAAAGTCTTAGTAAGAGTGGTGAATATATATTTTAAATATGCATCTTGTGTTTTCATGAGCCAGATGGTTGGTATCGGGACATCAGAAGTGAACCTGGATCAGTTCAAACATAGCTTCTGCAGTCTGTTGGGCACTGATGAGGACAGCTGGGGTCTGTCCTACACAGGTGAGGTCAGAGGTCACAGGTTAATTCAATATTATTCATTTAAATACATAAAACCTGCTCATAATTCTGCATAAAAAATACATAAGTAAAAAAAAAAAAAACAGTTATCATTGTACCTATTACTACCTGATCTAACCCTTAATAATAACTAAATGGACTAAAAGTAATATTTTGACTTCAATAAATCTCATGTAATCCCTTTTCAGTATTGATAATAATCATAAATGTTTCTTGAGGAGCAAATCATCCTATTATACTGATTTCTGAAGGATCATGTGACACTGAAGACTGGAGTAATGATGCTGAAAATTCAGCTTTGATCACAGGAATAAATGACATTTTACTATATATTCACATAGAAAACAGTTATTTTAAATAATGTTTCACAATATTACTCTTTTTACTATATTTTTTATCAAATAAATGCAACCTTGGTGAGCAGAAGAGACTTCTTTCAACAACATTAAAAATCTTTCCGACACCAATGTTTAACAGTGCAGGTTTTCTGACTGTATTTTGTGTTAGTTCGCATGTGTTTTTAACTCTGTATTTGACTCTACATTTATCTTGGTATAGGTCACCTCCATCATAAGGGGTCAAAGGTGAACTTTTCTTCACGGTTCGGTCAAGGATCCATTATCGGGGTTCATCTGGACTGCTGGCACGGCACCCTGAGCTACTACAAGAACCGTCGCTGCATCGGTAAGACACACATGCACTCTTCTCTTTCCTTTATGAATATATTTCTTACTCAAACAGCTGTGCAACTACAATCTTTCTTTTTCATCTATCTATCTATCTATCATCTATCTATCTATCTATCTATCTATCTATCATCTATCTATCTATCTATCTATCTATCTATCTATCTATCTATCTCTGTCTGTCAAATCCGTTTGTCTATCTATCTATCTGTCTGTCTGTCTGTCTGTCTGTCTGTCTATCTCTGTCTGTCTGTCTGTCTGTCTGTCTGTCTGTCTATCTCTGTCTGTCTGTCTGTCATTCTATCTATCTATCTGTCTGTCAAATCCGTTTGTCTATCTATCTATCTGTCTGTCTGTCTGTCTGTCTGTCTGTCTGTCTGTCTATCTCTGTCTGTCTGTCATTCTATCTATCTATCTGTCTGTCAAATCCGTTTGTCTATCTATCTATCTATCTCTGTCTGTCAAATCCGTTTGTCTATCTATCTATCTATCTATCTATCTATCTATCTATCTATCTATCTATCTCTGTCTGTCAAATCCATTTGTCAATCTATCTATCTATCTATCTATCTATCTATCTATCTATCTCTGTCTGTCAAATCCGTTTGTCTATCTATCTATCTATCTATCTATCTATCTATCTATCTATCTATCTATCTCTGTCTGTCAAATCCATTTGTCAATCTATCTATCTATCTATCTCTGTCTGTCAAATCCGTTTGTCTATCTATCTATCTATCTATCTATCTATCTATCTATCTATCTATCTATCTATCTCTGTCTGTCAAATCCGTTTGTCTATCTATCTATCTATCTATCTATCTATCTATCTATCTATCTATCTCTGTCTGTCAAATCCGTTTGTCTATCTATCTATCTATCTATCTATCTATCTATCTATCTATCTCTGTCTGTCAAATCCGTTTGTCTATCTATCTATCTATCTATCTATCTATCTATCTATCTATCTATCTATCTCTGTCCATCAAATCCGTTTGTCTATCTATCTATCTATCTATCTATCTATCTATCTATCTATCTATCTATCTATCTGTCTGTCTGTCTATCTCCGTCTGTCATTCTATCTATCTATCTATCTATCTATCTATCTATCTATCTATCTATCTGTCTGTCTGTCTATCTCCGTCTGTCATTCTATCTATCTATCTATCTATCTATCTATCTCTGTCTGTCAAATCCGTCTATCTATCTATCTATCTTTGTCTGTCAAATCCGTTTGTCTGTCTATCTCCGTCTGTCATTCTATCTATCTATCTATCTATCTATCTATCTATCTATCTCTCTGTCTGTCTGTCTGTCTGTCTGTCTGTCTGTCTGTCTATCTCTGTCTGTCTGTCTGTCATTCTATCTATCTATCTATCTATCTATCTATCTATCTATCTGTCTGTCTGTCTGTCTGTCTATCTCTGTCTGTCTGTCATTCTATCTATCTATCTGTCTGTCAAATCCGTTTGTCTATCTATCTGTCTGTCAAATCCGTTTGTCTATCTATCTATCTATCTATCTATCTATCTATCTATCTATCTCTGTCTGTCAAATCCGTTTGTCAATCTATCTATCTATCTATCTATCTATCTATCTATCTATCTATCTATCTATCTATCTGTCTGTTTGTCTGTCTGTCTATCTATCTATCTATCTATCTATCTATCTATCTATCTATCTATCTATCTATCTATCTGTCTGTCTGTCTGTCTGTCTATCTATCTATCTATCTATCTATCTATCTATCTATCTATCTATCTATCTCTGTCTGTCAAATCCGTTTGTCTATCTATCTATCTATCTATCTATCTATCTATCTATCTATCTATCTATCTATCTATCTATCTATCTATCTATCTATCTGTCTGTTTGTCTGTCTATCTATCTATCTATCTATCTATCTATTTATCTCTGTCTGTCAAATCCGTTTGTCTATCTATCTATCTATCTATCTATCTATCTATCTATCTATCTATCTATCTATCTGTCTGTTTGTCTGTCTATCTATCTATCTATCTATCTATCTATCTATCTCTGTCTGTCAAATCCGTTTGTCTATCTATCTATCTATCTATCTATCTATCTATCTATCTATCTATCTGTCTGTCTGTCTATCTATCTATCTATCTATCTATCTATCTATCTATCTATCTATCTATCTATCTATCTATCTATCTATCTATCTATCTATCTATCTATCTATCTATCTATCTATCTGTCTGTTTGTCTGTCTGTCTATCTATCTATCTATCTATCTATCTATCTGTCTGTCTGTCTGTCTGTCTGTCTATCTCCGTCTGTCATTCTATCTATCTATCTATCTATCTATCTATCTATCTATCTATCTATCTCTGTCTGTCAAATCCGTCTATCTATCTATCTATCTTTGTCTGTCAAATCCGTTTGTCTGTCTATCTCCGTCTGTCATTCTATCTATCTATCTATCTATCTATCTATCTATCTATCTATCTATCTATCTATCTATCTATCTCTGTCTGTCAAATCCGTCTATCTATCTATCTATCTTTGTCTGTCAAATCCGTTTGTCTGTCTATCTCCGTCTGTCATTCTATCTATCTATCTATCTATCTATCTATCTATCTATCTATCTATCTCTGTCATTCTATCTATCTATCTATCTATCTATCTCTGTCTGTCTGTAAATCTCTGTCTGTCATTCTATCTATCTGTCTGTCTATCATACTATCTATCTATCTAATCTATCTATCTATCTATTTATCTATCTATCTGTCTATCTCTGTCTGTCATTCTATCTATCTATCTATCTATCTATCTATCTATCTATCTATCTGTCTGTCTGTCTGTCTGTCTATCATACTATCTATCTGTCTATCTATCCCCTTTGGTTCTGTCAGGCATAGCTGCTACTCACTTGCAAAATAAGCGCCTGTATCCGATGGTGTGTTCGACTGCAGCCAAGAGCAGCATGAAACTGATCCGTTCACATTCTGCTGCCACCACATTACAGTACCTGTGCTGTACACAGCTGCGCAAAATACTGCCGAACTGCGCAGACGCTCTGCGTGTGCTTCCACTCCCGCCGGGTCTGCGTCTGCTGCTGTCCAACCAGCTGGGGTGGGTGTTGACCCTCGCATCCGCAGACGCCTGTGCAGACAACAGCGAGGACAAAGCCACACAAACAGAGGACGGCAACTTTGACAAATACACAAGCCCCTTTCCTTCCCACAATTCCTCTGACTCTGAACTTGTCTTTATTTCTAGTTCCTTCTCTGATAACCCTGGTTCTTACTGCAGTAAAGATGACCCTCTTGATTCTGCCTCCTGCCTTGAAGCTTCTATATATCCTGATTCTGCTTCATGTCCAGATGATGCACATTATCAAAACTCAGTCTCTATAATGGATGTCACCTGTTACCTCGATCCCTCCTCACTTTCTGACCTATACTGTGGCTCCGCCCCCACATCTGACCACAACTCCCTTCCTAACCCTATATATCAGCAGATTTCGGCTTCCTGTGCTTGTTGTGACCCGCCACGGTCTGTTTCCAGTGAAGGCCATAAAGTAAATGACCTCAGTTCTGTGTATAAACCGGAACACACTGGTTCCTGCGTTCTCGGCCCCTCCTACACTCCAACAGGCCACACCCCCCTTCGGCCTGACTCCGCCTCTGAGAGTGACTCGGACGACTTCTCCTCGGATCTCGAGACATACAAGAGGAAACGCTGCCGCTGGACATGAGACACTGACATTTTACTTGGAAATATAGGGAGAGTTCATTTCATGTTATTCCAAACTGCATGATTAGTTGAAAAACCCAGTTCACAATATTAGGTTTAATAGGCTTGGTGCAATTATTACATAAAATATGTGCTGCGTTTTTCGGAGAGTGAAGCGTGGTACTGTGTTCATTTACACGAGTTCAGCTCAGGATCAGATTATGTGTCTCATCCATGAATGTGCTGCATATATGCATATCTATGTTTGGATCGCTTATAAAGTGCATTTAGAAACACAACATGTGCAACCATCTTCCCAAAATTGTAAAGAAAAGTGCTTATAAACCATCAAAAGAGAAGCTTTAAGGTCTCCGCTATAATCTTGATGATTTATCGTTTGAAAATTAAGAAATTCAGACGACCATAAATATTAGTATTGTAATACTACAGTTGCATTGTAAAATAAAACTATTATTATTAATTTTATTTTACAGTGAAATATTATATAATTTTCTTATTTTGTTTATCTTTATTTAGTAATTATAATTATTAATCGTGCAGCCCTCATGCAAGTATGAGATCTTCTTGAAGAACATTTAACAGTTAATTTTGTGTCCTACAGAAGAAAGAAACACATGGGTTTTTGGAACAACATGAGGATGAGTAAATGACATAATTGTCATTGCTATATGAACTGTTCCTTAAATACACACATCACACTGTTCAACTCAAAACCTCATCCTGCGTCGTCTCCCTTGCCAAACGATCAAAAGTCATTCACTGGACTGTGAATTCATTGTGAATTATAACCGTCATGAAATCTAGTGAATCAAACTCACCCTCCTTTTTCTTAGTAAGTTTCTTTTTACAATTATTTACAGGGTTCAGGATGGAGTTGAAGGTTTACATTTCTTATAAACTTGCTCATTTCCAGTGCCAATGCTGCTAGTCAGGTGACCCCCCCCCCTTCTCCCCCTCCTTTATTTTGAGAAGTTTCTCCTATATATTAAGGTATATCAAGACATGCCAAACATCTTATTTTACTTTACTTTTAGTTGAAATCTGAAGCTATGGCCTGGCTGTGATTGGTCATCAGCTATTTGAAACCTCAAAGGCAGCAGATTAGTTCAATGACACTGTAAATATTTTCAATATAGGCGCTGTACAGTTGTGTTCATTCATTCAGACTCAGAGAGATGGGCTCAGAACATCATAAACCTCATGAAAAACTTCCTGGCATCTATAAAGCCAGCACAGGCTTACTGAACTGCTGTAGATCAATATCTGAGCCTGTCAACTGGCCTGTTAAATAAAGCGTTACAATATTTTATCGTAATTCAATACCAGAGAGCTACAGCTCTACTATGACAACTAAATGCATATCTGTGTATTTGTGTATTTCCAGATATGACTGTGTTTTCTTCCTTCTGTATTTATTCACTTAAATTTTATTTATTAGTTTAACCTCCCCTCTCTTATTATTAATATCTGATTATGGTTCATCATTTGATGAGTGAATGATTTTATACTCTTTTGCATGTTTTCTTACTGATTACATTGTTTTGCAGTAAAAAAACAACAATAAAAAAGCTCATTTCATTATTGCATGTGTTTTTTGAAGAATCTGATTTACTCCTTTTGATTTTTATGTTTCACATGTATTAAACTTCTGATCATAACATATCCTGAACCGTGTTTGTGCTGCCTACACGAACATAGTCTGCATCTGCATGTACATAGTCATGTGACTGATGCTTTTATCCAAGCAATACAGTGCAATCAGGGTTTGCATTAAATGCATTTAATCTATATAACAATCGAAGCCATGATAGATTGTGGTGCTAGACAGATATATGGTGCTTTGCTCACAAGCCAAGGCAGAGTTATTTTAGTATCGTTGAAATGTTACAAAACGTTTATTGTGACATTTTAAGTATTACTGAGAGCATAGCAATGAATATGTTCATTTTGGAGTATGAATGTATTAATTTGAGGCGCAAACTTTTAGAAGAAGTTTAATCTTCTATAGTCTGCTGGTTATAAAGTGCACAATTAGTTTTTTCATTCCACAATTGGAGCACACTGGTCCTAATCCAGCAGTAGATGAGGATTCTGGGAAGTGAGGAGGCGATGTACACGGCCAGCGAGCTCAGGACCAACACGTCTCTCTTTGGCTCCGCCTACTACAGTGAGATCAGCCAATAGTCTGCGCCGCTCCTCCTCAGACGGCAGCTCCTCATAGGCCTGTTGGAGCAGGAGAGGATGAGAATGAGGGCCAATGAAGAATTATGTTCAGTGTGAGTCTGAACCATAGACTAAAAAAATATGGACGTGGTGTCCGTGACGTCACCCGTAGGTTTCTGAAGAGCATTTATGAACATAGACATAATAAATACATAGACGCCCTATTGGCCGCTTTGGAGCGTTGCTGCGATACGTCAACGTGTCCGCCATTTTGCGGAGGGCAAGACTGCGCTGTGAACAAATGCAAGTAAACGGGTGAGCTGCGGTTTTCCTGGATAAAAACAATAATAACGTTTACATTTATCAGCCGATTTCAGTGGTTTGCACGTGGTGTACGTTACTACTACTAATTATATAATTACCAAATACAACCAGAAAAAAATGTTCAGTCTTGTTTGTGAAAGGTAATTCCCCGAGACCTGTTTTCAATTGTGTGGCGACTTGTTCAGCCACAAGCAGCGCACGAAACAGGCATTTTTCTCAATTCCCATAATGAGAGGTATGGGCAAGTTGCCCTCCTTGATATGGCGGCGCCGTTGACGTACGCTCCAGCAGCCAATAGGGTGTCTATGTATTTATTATGTCTAAGTTTATGAAGCCCAAAGTGGGCGGAGCCGGCCGTCGCCATCTTGGTAGCGCATCACAGAGCGTCACTCCCAGATGCACTGCAATGGGCAAAGAGGCGGGATTAGCTGAGGTGACGTGACGCTAACAGACAGCAGACAAACGGCTAGTAGTGACATCAGTGACAATCCACTTGGTCACTCAAGTGGCCACGCCCTTAATTAGGCAGAACTTAATATAATTTAAACAGATGAGTTATAAAAAAATTCACCCCCTCACAGTTGTCATGAAGGGCAAAATCAGCTATATAAACCAAAATCACTTTTTGTACCAGGCTGTAAACATTTTTTTCTGCTGTAAAGTTGAATTTTAACATGGGATTGACTCGTTTAAATGAATTGCAGTTTAAGTCACTTCCGTGTTGGTTTAAAAAGAGAGACTGGAAGGTTGCCACATGTTACCTTCAGCAGGAGGGAAGGGGAAGGGAAGGCGCTCGTCATGGCTTTGGCCACGGCTGGACTGACGCGGTTCAGCTGCTGTATCTGACGTGTCCACACCTGAGCGAGACCGTGGCCGTCTCTGTCCACTCGCACACCCGCTGACCACGAGCCGTCCATGCAGAAGCCCAGATCAGGGTCGCCACACAACGCCCTGACAACAAAAACACACTACAGCTATTGTTGACGAAAGATAGATACAGTCGTGCTCAGAATTAATGGTACCCCTGGTAAATATGATAAAAAAATGGCTGTAAAAAATAAATCTGCATCGTTTATCCTTTTGATCTTTCAATTCAAAATATTGCCAAAATTCTAAACTTTCATTGAAGTAAAAGAATAGAAAGTAGGGGGGAAATCACATTATGAAATAAATGTTTATCTCCAAAACACGTTGGCCACAATTATTGGTACCCTTTTATTAAATACTTTTTGCAATCTCCTTTTGCCAAGACAACAGCTTGAGTTTTATCCTATAATGCCTGATGAGTTTGGAGAACACAGACAAGAGATCAGAGACCATTCTTACAGAATCTCTCCAGATCCTTCAGATTCCCAGATCCATGTTGGTGCTTCTTCTCTTCAGTTCACTCCACTCATCAGGTCTGGGACGGTCATGGCAGAAGCTTCATTTTGTGCTACTTAACACATTTTTGTGTTGATTTTGATGTTTGTTTTGGATCGTTGTCCTGATGGAAGATCCAACCACGGCCCATTATACGATTTCTAGCAGAGGCCGTCAGGTTTAGATTTTTTATCTGTTGGTATTTGATAGAATCCACGATGCCATGCATGTATCTGAACAAGAAGTCCAGGACCTCCAGCAGAAAAATATGACCACAACATTAAAGATGGTATATTAAATTGTACACATGGGGTACTTTTTATCCTTGTGTGCACCAAACCCATCTTGCATGTTTGCTGCCAAAAAGCTATTTTTTAGTTTCATCTGACCACAGAACCCTGTGCTGTTTGAAGGTCCAGTCATGTCTGACAACTGAATTTGCTGGGGTTTGTTTTTGGATGAGCGAGGAAGATTTTTCTTGAAAAACCTCCCAAACAACATGTGGTGATGTAGGGGTTGTTTAAATTATTTTTAATAGGCTTTCTGAACCCAAGACTCAACTAATCTCTGCAATTCTCCATCTGTGATCTTTGGAGAGTCTTTGGCCACTCAAACTTTCATCCTCACCATGCATTAAGACAATATAGACACACGTCCATTTCCTGGCAGATTTGTAACATCTTTAGTTGATTGGAAGTGATTAATTATTACCCTGATGGTCAAAATGGGGATTTTCAATGCTTTAGTTATTTTCTTACAGCCACTTTCTATTTTATGATGCTTAACAATCTTTTGATGCACATCAGAACTATATTCTTTGGTTTTACTCATTGTAATGGATGATTAAGGGAATTTGGCCTTTGTGTTTCCTCATATTTAAACTCCTGTAATACAAGAAGTCATGGCTGGACAATTTCATGTTCCTAGTCACCCTGGTGTGCAAAAAAAAAGGTAAATATGAATGGGAATATACTTCAGGGATATTTTACTCGTAAACAATTCTAGGGGTACCAATAATTGTGGCCAACTTGTTTTGGAGAAAAACATTTATTTCATAATGTGATTTCCCCTCCACTGTCAATTATTTTACTTCAATGAAAGGTTCGATTTTTACCAATTTTTTGAATGAAAGATCAAAAGGATAAACGAAGCAGAATTATTTTTTACAGCCATTTTTCATCATATTTACCAGGGGTACCATTAATTCTGAGCACGACTGTAGATAGATTGTTTTGTTTAATGCCATGTCAGCATCTAAGGCTGTTTTCATGGCAAAAATTCAATTACAAAAATACAAATATCATATAAATACAATAAAACCAAGTAAACAAACACTACAAGTCATATTATGTAAAAAAAGTATACCTTTTCAGGCATAATCTAACTAAATGGCATAATCAGGAAATAACATAATCTAACTAAAAAGTCCTTAAGTGAAATAACTTCATAAAAGAGCATTTTACTTGTATTAAACCCAATCAAATATGTTTAACAGAGAGGGGAATCTTTCAAAACATGCATAGATGGGGTCTTCACCTTCAGCAAAAAAAGCATGAGTCAAACTTGTGTGACCTATACGACATCTGGTGAAGACCACTTGATCAGATCTAGTTTTAAGAGTGATTAAAAGTCTGTTTGAAATTGTTGATGAAAGAATCTTCTGAGTCTTCTACATAACGACACACTAAAAGCAATTCATAATTAATATTATACAGCAGTTAGTTCCCTAATTTGATTTGGACAAGTTCCCTAACTTGATTCTTATTAATAACAGTTAATAAGAAGCATGAATAATTCGTACCCCAAATTTGTGAAAAGATAAAATGCAAAAACACTAAAACAGAAAAAAGTTTTGAATGATTTATTTAGTGTGATTTCTGTGTAAAACTCACTTGTAAGGTCTCTTAGATAAAGCCTTGGTAAGTGCAACCACGTGATCGGTCACTTCCTGCCAGCCAAACAGGAAGTGAACTGCCACATTCCAGTAGAGCTGCAGGTGAACCAACAGCTGCTCATCACAGAAACAAGGCATGGTTACTGGAAGGTTACATCACTGAAAAATGACAATGACAAAAATGACAAGGTTACATCACTGAAAAATGACAATTTATCTGACCTCTTCTGTGTCCAGATGATGCTGATTGTCAAAATCATCTCCACCCCATGGTCCTGATCTGTACACACACACACACACACATGCACTCAGAGACATCCATTCATATTATGAGATTTAACATTAAATATACGCTGATTTGAGAGACTGTGTGTTTACCGTTGCTGATGACAGATCATCACTAGAATTGTGACAACTTTCCCTGCAGTTCTGGTCAAGTACTTATATAGATGATCCAACAGAGACTTCGACCCCTCATGCATATCACCAATAAGAGCCTAGAATGTAGAATGATGGAGATTATTATATCATATATATGTAATATAATATAATAATATAATAATGACTGACCGACTGATTGGTCACTGTTTTATGTGACATCACCATGTCCTCTAACTCATTATGGGAAATCACCATCAGGACCTGATCTTCTTCAATAACTCCATTTTTATCATCTTCCTCAGTATGCTGTGTACAACACACACATAGAGAACAAACACTTGCCACAATTATAATGCAACCTGACACCTCTGCTATACCTCTAATGGACAGACTAAAGAAAGAAGCAACAGTCTGAGTTGCTAGTGACCTGAAGGGCTTGTTGTGTCCAGCGGATGCTGTTAGGAAGACCTTGATTCTCTATCCGGTTCCTCCACTGCAACCCATCAAGATTCCTGAGCAACACATCACAGCCTGCATCCCGCAACAGCACTACACAGAGATTAAACTCATTTAAGAAGCACAACTGTGAAACACAATAACCGTATATAATCAAGCTCCACTAGTGACCATCTCCACTTTTCAAGATGCTCGACAGGAAGGAAGTTGTTTCTCACCAGCATGAATGTGCGCTGTCAGCCTCTTAATGAAGTTTTCAGGTTTTAACAGGTTCAGTCTCTCCGCTGCCTCTTTTCTTCTCTGTTGCTCTTGTAGTTTCTTCTCTTTGAGTTTGTCCTTCTCCTCTCTCCGTCTCTCTTTGGCCGCTGTTCTCGTCTCCAGCTCCTCCAGCACCTCCTCTCTCCTCCTCCTCCTCCTCCTGCCGGAGATCTTCACTCCATCCGCGCTGATGCTGCCGTCTTCCGCCCTGGCCGAGGGTGGAGAAGTGTTTGATTCATTTATACACGTGTTCTGATCGAGTATTACACATGAGGATGATGATGATGCTTTAATGTCATCACTCTCATTCTCCGAATCTGAAATTTCCCACGCGTTTGCTCTATGTACGGCTGACATCCCTTTAAATCAGCTGCCGGTAATTTATTATAACTATACATATACTATATAAACCATAATATACTTAAATATACAGTGTGTTATATGATAATCAGGTCATTATGTGTAAATTAAGCCTGACTGGTTGATCATTGTTGTGTTTTAGTCTTTGGGTACCCTCCGCTGTCAGTAAGAATTTGCAGGCTGCGAATGTAAACAAATATGGGGCAGTGAGAGGGACAATATTGGTACGGATTGCGTTTCAAAAATGATTAAAAGTTTTGGGGGAAATGCAGTCAAGTCATTTGTTTGTTTAATTTCGATTAGATTTTTATATTATGCTATTATGTAATATTATTTTTTATTTATATTTTATAGCTGGATATTAAAAGTTTAAATGTTTACATTGAATTTTCTTACATGGTTATTTTGATTTCAGTATGTGTCCTGTATATAATTAATATCCATTTGGTCTTTTTAAGGCACTTTGAAATCGTTTAAAACGCTTTAAATTACCACATATTACGAAATGTCCTATATAAATACATTTTATTTCCGTAAACATGTCATGAGAATGGGTATTGTTTTGTTTAAAGCGTGATTAAACATACATGATTAAATTATCTATTATCTACCCAATCATCACTAAGTGCTGTGTCAGCGCTGAGAAAAACAACGTAATCTGCTCAGTCACATGACGCCCAGGCTATGACGTAGCGCTAAATGAGGAAAACAGCCAGTTAGAAAACCTGGATCGACTGCTCCTGTAGTTTGAAGCTTTCACTATTTTATTATGATTTATAGATCAGCATATAGCGACTGCTCCTGGACAAGCTGCACATTTTGAAGATCGCCTCCTGACGGGGCCACATAAACAAAAAGAAATCACACTAGATTGTCGTTATATGGGAAGACCGCGGAGATTTATCTGGGGTCGAGATGGCCAAAGCAGCAGAACAAGGTAAATTAATCATTTCATTGATGTTTCAGAATGTTTGTGAATTTAGAGCCATTTAAATGAGCTCTCAGTTTGTAAACAAAGACAGATGTGATTGATTTAATGTTAAACAAAGTTTCATGCACATTAAATATCATAATTCTTAAGAGATTCATAGCTCACGAGTGTTGTTTTGTTAGCTTAAATGTAACCTGACACATGACACGACTAACTCTTCTCTTTCTTTCTCTCTGTGTGAATATATGTGTATATTTGGTGTGTTTATGTGTGTGTTTACAGCCTACTACCGGTTCGTGGTCCTGTTTTTTAACTGTATGCTGACTTTCGGCTCTTATTTCTGCTTTGACATTCCCAGTGTCCTGCAGGAGCAGTTTCAGGGGGTGAGGAGAAACTTACTGACCTCTGACCTCGCTTTCACATGCTTTCACATCCTAGTTTTGGCAGTTTTAAAGGGGTCATATTACGAGGAATCAAATTTGCTTGATATTTTGAGATATATGCAACACCATTTACATATACAACAGAGCATTTGTTGAAAGTGACCTGCATAAACTTCTGCGACTTTCCAGTGTTTGATAGATGAATACTATTGATTTATTGAATGACCAGAAACTTGGCCCATCCTGTCACAATGAGGTAATGAGGAGAGAGCAGGATCAATAAAATTGTTCCAAAACTAACGATAAGAGTAAAATATCCTGAAGCCTATTGAAGCCATGTCATTAATAGTAAAATAACCATGAAAAATTAAATTCTAACAGTTTAAACATAATAAAATAATGTATGATATGATCCCTTTAACATCATGAGAGTAACAAATATTACAAATAAGCCTCTCTGGTTTAGGCTCTAGGACAGTAAAGTAAGGCCCTGAATGCACAGACTGTGTTGTTTCCTGCAGAATTTGACATGTTCAAATGGGACGGTGAGTAACAGCACTGGTAATGCCACAGGAACGTGTGTGGAAGGTTTGGGAATGACACCACAGGAGTATAACCTGCTCTACGCCGTCTACGCCTGGACGTAAGACTCACACCACTGTTGTTTTAGTATCATTGAGATAATATCAAATTTCAGTTCATGTTTATCAAAATCTTTTAATGGTTTTATTTTTATTTTTCGTTCTCTATAATATCCCTGGCTCGCACCCAACCAGATAATTACTGTCTGTCACCTTCTAAAGCTTCATTCTGGTCATCACCTGTAAAAGGACTCTTATTTTGTTTTCCCAGGAATGCTGTGGTGGTCATCATGGCGGGATTCCTCATTGATAAGCTGGGAAACCGCTGTAAGTTGGAATGGATTTTCTTTTTCTTTAACAAGCTGTTTTGAAATCCGTCTGATTTTGTTAATATTCACTATTCTATCTTGAATACATGTGTGTGTAAAGTTTGACGTAAGTGTTTGGGTTTTCTCTCCTGCAGTTGGCGTTTTTCTCTTCTCATTCCTGACTGTGTTGGGCTCAGCGATCTTCGCATTGGGGTCTCATTTTAAGGGCACGGTGTACCTGTTGCCCCTCATGTTGACTGGACGACTTCTGTTTGGATCTGGAAACGGATCCCTGACCAGTATGATATCAGATATTCACCCATAAAACCACTGATATTGTGCAGGTTTAACTCTAGAAACACCATATCTTTAGTTCTGAATTCAGATTAATCCTCCAAGTATGCACAGGAATTTGTTGTGGTTTTAAGGAACTCTGGGATCAAGGGTAAAAGGATTAAGAATAAAAAATGTATAAAATTGAAAACAAAGTAGTAAAGTCAAATTAACTCTAAATAAAGTAAATTAACTTCAAAATAATTTCTGCACCACAAGTGGCACCAAAATGAATTGCAAAAATGACAAAATGACTGATTTTATTTTCATATTCTTCATTTTTTTCACCCGTTTTACCTACTAATGGGGGTTTCTGCACGTTACGTGTAATGTGAGTCTAAAGTGACCATATTTATTTTCATAATACATCATTTAATTTTATAAAGTCTTATTGTGCATGATTCATATGTGCTTGCTGTGCCAAAGAAAAACATTATTTTTGCAATCTTTACTGAGAATTAAAAAAAAAAAGTTTTTTAACAAAATCTCCTTTTATCTTGTTCAGAAATGTCACAAAATGTGACACATTTTTAAATGAATTTCCGCTGGCTATTGATCTGCATTATGATAGTAAACTCTACAAAGTCCCTAAAGTATCCAACAGCACAAAAATGCGTTTTTTCTTTCTCTGATTCTGATACTCGCTCAGTAAACAAGGGTTGTCATTGCCAAAGACTTAACAAACACACCCATGAAAAAAGCACCAATGAGAAAGCTACGTTAAATTTCATGTGTCTCTCTTGCTTTCTCAGTTGTCCAGAACCGTATCACGGCGTTCTGGTTCCGTGGGAAGGAGCTGGCTCTGGCGTTTGGACTGACCCTGGCCTTCTCTCGGTTGGGCTCGGTTCTGAACTTCTTCCTCACGCAGAGGTTTGAGTCTCAGTACGGTATGCAGTGGACGCTGTGGGGAGGTAAGAAACACAACATGCAACAGCTAAACCTTGGATTTGGCGTCCTGGGTACACATGCATAAATACACATGCATCTGTTTTGTGTGTACAGGCACGTTCCTGTGTGTTCTTGGGTTCCTGTCGGCTGTAACGGTCAGTGTTCTGGATAGGATGGGCATGAAGCAGCTGGGGTTGGATGGAGTGATTCAGGAGGAGTCACGCAAAGTGGTGAGACACAGATATAGATGACAAAGGTTATGTTTAGAATGGCAAACTACAACAGTACACTAGTTTTACTGTTGCTGGAGTATAATATAATAATGATATACAGGTGAAACTCGAAAAATTAGAATATCGTGCAAAAGTTTAAGTATTTCAGTAATTCAAATTAAAAGGTGAAACTAATATATTTAGTATATATAACTATATACATATGAATGATTATACTTTTCAGAGGGCCGACATTTCTGTATTTAAAATCCTTTTTTTTATTGATTTCATGTAATATTCTAATTTTCTGCGATTTTGAATTTGGGGTTTTTATAAGCTGTAAGCCATAATCATCAAAATTATACCTTTTGCACAATATTCTAATTTTTCGAGTTTAACCTGTCTACAGTAGTTAACATTTGAAGTGGATCAAAACCTTTCATCAAAGTTATACATGGATTTTGAACATAACATTTCTTGTCGTAGGACAACTTTGATTAACTTTTTGGATCCACTTCTAATGTTGACTACTATACTGTATATATATATATATGTATGTATATATGTGTGTATGTGTGTGTGTGTGTGTGTATGCATGTATATATAGTATTTTCACGTAGGTGATAATTTGTTGTAGTGATACAGCTGGTATATATTGTGTGTTTCTGTATGTAGAGAGTTCAGGATGTGAAGAGTCTGTCTCTCAGATACTGGCTGCTGGTTCTTACCATCATGTTCTTTTATAATGGCATCTTCCCCTTCATCGCTGATGCCAGGTACAGTCATGAAGCACATAAATGTTTCTAGATTAAACTGGGTTAGTACACGTTGTTCATGTGTTGCTGTATGTGTGTTTTTAGTAAGTTTATCCAGGATAAATACAGCGGGTACAGTCAGAAGGAGGCGGCGTACATCGCGGGCGCTGTGTATGACAGTTCACTGGTGCTTTCTGCTGCTGTCGGCATCCTCATCGTACGTCTAACTAACACTCACTATTACACAGACATACACTCCACAGATGCTTCATTTACATGCTTACACACACAGGCATACACTACTGTTCAAAAGTTTTAAATTAATTAATACTTTTATTCAGCAAGGATGCATTAAATTGATCAAAAGTGACAGTACAGACATTTATGTTACAAAAGATTTATTTTTCAAATAAATTATGTTCTCTTTAAATTTAGCGAATAACGGTTTCCACAAAACTGTTTTCAACATTGATAATAATCAGAAATGTTTCATGAGTATCAAATCATCATATTACACTGATTTCTGAAGGATCATGTGACACTGAAGACTGGAGTAATGATGCTGAAAATACAGCTGTGCATCACAGGGATAAATTACATTTTAAAATATATTACAGTAGAAAACAGTTAATTTGAATTGTAATAATATTTCACAATATTAATGATTTTACTGTGTTTTACAAAACAATGCAGCCTTGGTGAGAAGAAAAATCTTCTTTTGAAAACATGAAATCATTGTTTCTGTGTGTGTGGTAGGACTATGTGGGTCTGCGCGGTGTGTTTGCAGGGCTCTGTGCCGTGTTGACACTGCCTGTGTTTGGTCTGCTGGCCTTCACTTTCGTCCCTCCTCTCGTATCAACCATCTGGCTCGGCATCACTTACTCATTTGCTGCTGTGAGTATCACACACACACACACACACACACACACACACACACACACACACACACACACACACACACACACAGCAGACAGACACTATGTATTGACGACAAGTATACAATGTTATTGGACTATTGCAGCATGCTCAAGTGTGTGGTCAGCAAACACTGTAAGAGAGCTTGTAATTGGTTGAAGTATTCAGCATTCTCCAATTACTGAAGACGATGCTGACATTTTGAAACATGAAAAATTTGAGATGTTCATGCAAGCTCAATAGGGCAGAGTGGGGTAAGCTGTGCCACTTTTTGTATAGGTTTTGCTCTAGGTAACTAGAAAATAGAAATACACTTAAATTATATTTCAGGGTTAGAGTTTTGCATCTTTTTTCTCTTTTGTGTTTGTGTGTTGTCACGTTTTACTTTAAAAATATTGTGCCAATATTCAGTTGTTTTGCAGATAAAGTGAAACAAAGGAAGAATATATGTACTACAGGTTAATGTACATGTTTGATGCTGCTGGACTGGCAGATTTTTCATGTGTTTTCTATTGTGTTTATGTGCTGTAGGCGAGCATTATTTCTGTAACTGTTAGCCAACTACTAGGCTGTACTACGTTTTCTTTTGTTTATATTATTGTAATTCTGATATTATTATCTGATATTATTATATAATATTATTATATAATATTATTTCAACCAACTAAATAATGAGACTGAATGATATACTCAATTCAAGGCAATGTTTATTACAAAGCAACCATAACATGAAAACCACTTTAAATTGAGGTAAACAGATTTGGGTGAAAAAAGGCGTTGTTCACCCAAAAATGAAAATCCTTCTGACATAATTTACTCACCCTCAAGTTGTTTTAAACCTATACTATATGAGTTTCTTTCTTAAGCTGAACACAAATGAAAAGATATTTTGAAGAATGTCAGAAACCAGACTGTTAACAGAACCCATTGAACTCCATAGTTGAAAAAAAAGTCAATGGCTACTGTCAACTGTCTGGTTTCTGACATTCTTCAAAATTTCTTCATTTGTGTTCAGCTGAAGAAAAAAACTCATACAGGTTTGGTTTGGTTTTACTCTATATTTGCATATATGTATATGATATTTAGTGAAAAATGTTTAGACTTCAGTTGTCTTGCAAATCAGAAAATGAAATGAATCCAGCCCTTTGAAAGACTCAGCTCAAAGGCCGGTTAGCGCCCTCTGGAGGAAGACACCATATCGCATCCTTGCAGGTAATGTGGACAGACAGGCTTGTGGACAGATAGGCTTGTGGAAAGATAGGCTTGTGGACAGATAGGCTTGTGTGCATTTGTGAATCAAGGCCGCGGAACAACAGTCTCAAAAGTCACGTGATTCGCTGTGCATGAAATTACAGGTACAGATAAAGCATTTGTGGATTGTGAGCAAAGCAATGTGAGTAAGGACAATTATGCATGATTGCTGTGTGTGTGGATCTCTTGCGTGCATTCGTGGATCGCTGTGTGTGTGTGTGTTTGGTGTGGATCTGTCGCGTGCATTCGTGAATTACTGTGTGTGTGTGTGTGTGGATCTGTCGCGTGCATCTGTGGATTGATTTGCGAGTGTGGATCTCTCGCGTGCATCTGTGGATTGATTTGCGAGTGTGGATCTCTCGCGTGCATCTGTGGATTGATTTGCGAGTGTGGATCTCTCGCGTGCATCTGTGGATTGATTTGCGAGTGTGGATCTCTCGCGTGCATCTGTGGATTGATTTGCATGTGTGGATCTGTCGCGTGCATCTGTGGATTGATTTGCATGTGTGGATCTCTCCCTTGCATCTGTGGATTTCATGGTGTGCATCTGTGGATTGATTTGCGAGTGTGGATCTCTCGCGTGCATCTGTGGATTGATTTGCATGTGTGGATCTGTCGCGTGCATCTGTGGATTGATTTGCATGTGTGGATCTCTCGCGTGCATTTGTGGATTGATTTGCATGTGTGGATCTCTCCCTTGCATCTGTGGATTTCATGGTGTGCATCTGTGGATTGATTTGCGAGTGTGGATCTCTCGCGTGCATCTGTGGATTGATTTGCATGTGTGGATCTGTCGCGTGCATCTGTGGATTGATTTGCATGTGTGGATCTCTCCCTTGCATCTGTGGATTTCATGGTGTGCATCTGTGGATTGATTTGCGAGTGTGGATCTCTCGCGTGCATCTGTGGATTGATTTGCATGTGTGGATCTCTCGCGTGCATCTGTGGATTGGTTTGCGTGCGTGGATCTCATGGTGTGCATTTGTGGATTGATTTGCGTGTGGATCTCTCGCGTGCATTTGTGGATAGGTGCGTGCGCTTGCGCATCTCTCGCGTGCATTTGTGGATGGGTGCGTGCGCATGCGCATCTCTTGCGTGCATTTGTGGATGGGTGCGTGCGCATGCGCATCTCTTGCGTGCATTTGTGGTAGGTTTTGAGTCTGTTTTCACTCCATACTGAAGCCTATCGCTGAAAACAACCGCGAGGGTTACTGTACATATTGTAAAAAGATTAGCGTAGCCTCGATGGGCATCAACGCTGTCAAGTCCCACATGCACGGGGCTAGCCACAAGGCCGCAGAGAGCAGCAGCTGCTGTCCATCGCCAGTTTTTGTGCTCCACCAGCGACATTACTACTACCCAACACGACAGCAGCTGAACTTGTCAGAACAGCTACGACAGTGACTAGTGAATTAATAACTAGCACATAGCAACTAGTGAATACTCAATGATCTGGAGCAAACTATAAAGTTAATTCAAAGCAAATCAATTGAACTGAGGCACATGTCAGGAGTTTGAATTAATATATTATTCAGTGTTGCTTTTTGTTTATTAATGTATATTTTAATAAACCTTGCCTTTTGATTTAATTTATTATTTCAAGCTTTTTCTTCCGAGCTTATCTAAATTCTGTTGCATGGTTATGCTCTATAGATTTATTTGCAAACAACTGTTTAAGTTAAAGGTTTGTTGCTGATTAGAACTTGAAGTGGCAATGAGGTCTTGAAATATTTTGAGAAGGTCTTCAAAAAGTCTTAAAAAGGTATTGAAATTAACTTCAGGATTCCTGCATATACCCTGATATACGTACTACAGGTTAATGTACATGTTTGATACTTGCTGTTGGACTGGCAGGTTTTTCATGTGTTTTCTATTGCGTTTATGTGCTGTAGGCGAGCATGTGGCCTTCTATCCCACTGGTGGTGCCTCAAGCCACACTGGGCACTGCGATGGGATTGGCCACATCCATACAGATGATTGGCATCGGCATTTCCAATCTGGTGGTGGGACAGATACTGGGCACCAAGTCCAGGTGACATTTATGTTCATTGCACATTGCATTAAACTAACACATTACATTACCATGTATTTTGGACAAGGCACTGTGACAGTATTATGATATTCTGCACAAAAGCCCACACACAATGTCCTTCAAGATAAAAAAAATCTTCAGAAGTCTTCATTCAGAAGCAGTAAAAATAAACAAGTGAAAAAAATACAAAAATAGATAAACATTTTCAATATCACATCATCATCGGTGTCTAAGTATAGATTACACATCTGCTCATTTATAGATCTTTAACGCACTACTTCTAAAGTTCTAAAATATCTATATTGTCAATCAAAAAAACAAGTTCTAAAAAACAAACAAAAACAACAATACATACAGTACATATATATACAACACAACATGTTTTTATATAACTTGTTTTTTTCTCTATCTATATATACACACAATATATATTTAATGTATAGTACCGTGTTTATACCATAATATGTGTTTTGTGTGTCAGTGATGTGAAGATCCCGCTGTGGAGATGGCAATATATGATGATCTTCATGTTGGCCAATACCATCAGTTGCATAATCACCTCTGCAATACTCAACATCGTTGACTACAGACAGGTAACACACACACACACACCCGCCCACTATCGCCACATCTCTCTGAATCACCATTGATCCCATCATAGATGGGTAACCTCAGGTAACCATAGCAACAGTATGAACAGACGAGAGCTGTGAAGAGTTTGTAGAGGACGAGCAGGACGAGTCGAGTGACACTTCACATTGGTGTGATGTTCAAGGACGTATGATTTCACGCAACCTTGACCGGCATAATTATAAGGTTTTCTCAGAGCCTGAAAAGCTTGATTTGGCTCTTATTGTCTCCGTCAATAGTTAAGTCCGACAAGAGGAGAAGCTTGCACTCATAATCATAGACAACTTATCACTAAACAATTTCTCAATTTTTAGGTTTTTATAGTAGTTTGATGATGTGTCCAGGTTGCATCAAGTTGATGTATGTTACAAGCTTCTGTCTGGAACAACCAATGACGATCAGGAATAGACTGATTGACAACCGAGAATAGAGAGGTGGCAGCTGGAGAGACAGCGGACAGCCTGGAGAGACGGCAACGGGGTAGGGAGGGATAGCAGCCTGACCTGCATCTTCTGAGAGGAAGAACCCACTTTCAAAGCTACAGATCTACCTATGGAGTTATACCCCCAGGGATCCCCGAGAGGGGGGGAGGATGAGGATCCCACTCGGACAGACCGAAGGATACCAACACAAAGCGATGGATACACGACGACGAGTGCACAATGCTTTTGCGGCAAAGTGTGCAAAACCCCACATGGCCTGAAAATCCATCAGGCCAAGATGAGATGCGTGCGGACGGTATCTGCATCACAGCGCTCAGGGAACACCCCTGGTGAGACGCAGGAGGAGCTAGGCCCGGAGTCAAACCACAGTGCCCAGAACCTCCGAGTGACACAAGTTCCGAACCCATGCAGAACATCAGAACATCGTCGGGTAAAATGGCCCCAAGCTAACAAGGAGAAGGAGTGGCTCCAGTTTGATGAAGACGCTGACACCATCTTGGAAGTAATGGTTAAGGGTGATGCCGATCGACGCCTCCAGACAATGACCACCATCATCATCAGCCTACCAGCTGAGAGATTTGGGCTGGAGGAGAAAAAAGCAGTGAACCTCCCCTACATAATGAACAACAGGGCGAACAAGATCCACCAGCTTAGGCAATAGCTGAAGAGCCTGAGGAGGAGGTTCAAGGAGGCGAGGGAGGAGGAGAGAGGTCCTCTAGCAGAGCTGCGCGTCATCCTCCGCAAGAAGCTTATGACTCTGAGGAGAGCGGAGTGGCACAGGAGAAGGAGGAAAGAGAGGGCCAGGAAGCGGGCGGCTTTTATAGCGAATCCATTTGGGTTCACAAAGCAGCTACTCGGGAAGAAGCGGAGCGGCCAGCTCACCTGCTCCAAAGCTGAGATTGACCGCCACCTCAGAGATACCTTCTGTGATAGATCCAGGGAGCAAGAGCTGGGCCACTGCCAGTACCTGATTGATCCACCTGTACCAACTCTGGACTTCGACAGGAAGGAGCCCAGCTGGAAGGAGATCCAGGAGGTTATCAAAAAGGCGAGAGCAAGCTCAGGCCCAGGACCTAGTGGGTTTATAAGAACTGCCCGAAGCTACAACACAGGCTCTGGAAGATTCTGAAGGTTATATGGAGGAGGGGAAAGGTTGCTCAGCAGTGGCGGTTTGCAGAAGGGGTGTGGATTCCAAAGGAAGAAGAGTCGAAGACAAACGACCAGTTCAGAAACATCTCGCTGCTCAGTGTTGAGGGAAAGATATTCTTCAGCATCGTTGCCAGGCGGCTGACCGACTACCTCCTAAGGAACTCATACATTGACACGTCGGTCCAGAAAGGAGGGATCCCGAAGGTGCCGGGGTGTCTGGAGCACACTGGCGTGGTCACACAGCTGATCAGGTAAGCCCGGGAGAACAAGGGGGACTTGGTGGTGCTGTGGTTGGACCTCACAAACGCCTATGGGTCCATACCCCACAAACTGGTTGAGGAGGCTCTGCGCCGGCACTACGTCCCAGACAAGTTTAGAGACCTCATTCTGGACTACTACGACAGTTTCAGTCTGAGAGTCTCTGCGGGGTCTACAACATCAGACTGGCACAGGCTCGAGAAGGGTATTATCACTGGGTGTACAATTTCAGTGATATTATTCGCACTCGCCATGAATATGCTGGTGAAGGCTACAGAGGTCCAGTGCAGAGGTCCCCTCACCAAGTCCGGTGTCCGCCAGCCGCCCATTAGGGCTTTCATGGACGATCTGACGGTGACAACACCACACGTCCCAGGGGCCAGGTGGATCCTGAAGGGTCTGGAAGAGATGAAAACCTGGTCTCGCATGTGCTTCAAGCCAATAAAGTCCAGATCGCTGGTGTTGAAGAAAGGAAAGGTTACCAACAAGTTCCGCTTCAAACTAGGCAAGACCCAGATACCATCAATCACTGAGAAACCAGTGAAGAGCTTGGGAAAGGTGTTCGACTGCAGCCTGAAAGACACGGCAGCCATCCGTGCAACCAACCTGGAACTGGAAGGCTGGCTAGCCGCAGTGGACAAGTCAGGCCTACCTGGCAAGTTCAAGGCTTGGATTTACCAGCATGGCATCCTCCCACGGATTCTCTGGCCCCTCCTGACTTATGAGGTTCCAATCTCCACCATCGAGGGCTTTGAGAGGAGAGTCAGCAGGTTTCTACGGAAGTGGCAGGGTCTACCTCGAAGCCTGAGCAGCATCGCTTTGTACGGCCAGAGCAACAAGCTGAAGCTCCCCATCAGAAGCCTGAATGAGGAGTTCAAGGTGGGCCGTGCCAGGGAGGTGCTGCAATACAGAGAGTCACAGGACCCAAAGGTCTCCCAGGCTGGGATCGAGGTGAGGACAGGGCGGAGGTGGAGGGCAGCAGAGGCGGTGAATATAGCTTAGTCGCGGCTACGGCACAGGGCACTGGTGGGAGCAGTGACTCATGGAAGAGCTGGCCTGGGTAGCGGTACAACATCTCGCTACAACAAGGCACATGGGAAGGACAGGAGATCACTGGTGCAGAATGAGGTGCGGGCAGGAGTAGAGGAGGAGCGAGCCAGCAGGATGGTTGGAATGCGGCAGCAGGGAGCCTGGACAAGATGGGAGCATGCAGTGGACCGCAAGGTCTCATGGGCAGAGCTGTGGAAAGCAGAACCCCATCGCATACGGTTCTTGATCCAGGCTGTCTACGATGTACTACCGAGTCCATCCAATCTGTTCAGCTGGGGATTGGTGGAGTCACCAGCCTGCAACCTCTGCCTGAAGAGGGGGACCCTGGAGCATATCCTCAGCTGCTGTTCGAAGGCACTGGGCGAGGGGCTCTACCGTTGGCGCCATGACCAAGTCCTGAAGGCCGTAGCGAATACCATCAGCTGTGGAATTGGCCACTGCAAACGCCTCCGCCCAGCTAAGAACAATATTGCTTTCATCCGGGCTGGGGAGAAGCCACCATTAGCTGCAAGGGCCACCTCATCTGGTCTGCTAGCATCAGCACAAGACTGGGAGTTGAAAGTTGACCTGGAGAAGCAACTGAAGTTCCCAGAAACTGTCGCCACCACAACGCTGCGGCCTGACATGTTGCTCATCTCAGAGACCTCCAAGCAGATCGTTCTCCTGGAACTCACCGTACCCTGGGAGGACCGCATCGAGGAGGCCAATGAGAGGAAGAGGGCTAAATATGCTGAGCTAGTGGAGGAGTGCCGGAACAATGGGTGGCGAGCGCGGTGTGAGCCCATTGAGGTGGGATGCAGAGGGTTTGCTGGCCAATCTCTATGCAGGGCGTACAACATCCTGGGCATCACAGGGGCCATTAAGCGAAGGGCCATCAAAGAGGTCACAGAGTCAGCAGAAGTTGCCTCAAGGTGGCTGTGGATAAGGAGAGGAGAACCATGGGTGAGGTAGGGCTACCTGGACACAAGTTGGGGCCTGATCAACCCCAGCTGGGTCGCCTGGGTGAGTGTATGATGCTTGAAAGACCCGAAACACTCTGTGACCCCAGGTAACATCACTGATGATGTGTCCAGGTTGCATCAAGTTGATGTATGTTACAAGTTTTGTGCCACCAAGGGACTAAGAATATTGTTCCTTTTTAAAATGTCATTGCATAATTACTGTATACACATACAGTAAGCAAAAAAGCAATGTTTATTTTAATATAATATAATGAAATTATAAATTGATATTTTATTAAAATATTAAAAATATATATAATTATATATATATTTAAACATTAAGATATACAATAATATAATGAAATAATTATTTTAATATATAAAAGTATTTACAGTAATACACACAGTATATAATATTAACAAAAAACAAAAAACAAATGCTTACAAAACCATTCTAATTTTAAGAAATTGTTTGATTATATGTGTGAGCTTCTTCTCTTTTTGGACTTAATTATATAATTTTTTCAGCTTACCAACCTAAGCGTTTTCCATTTACAAACTTCTTTGGCACAGACATTTTACAGCTTTTTTTTTATCTGTCTTCTACGACATAATTTGCTACAAATGAGTAACACTGATAGAGAAACTGATATCGGTGTCTTATAGTCCGATTGTGCCGCCTGACACTTGAACTGAGTTTTGAGTCAACAGTACTTTGGAATAGCAGAGGTTATTTTTGGCTTTGAAAGCGTATCAGTCCATTTTAATAGAGGTGGATTGGATTGTTCTGCTGTGACAGTGTTGTTCATGACCTAATCCAGTGAAAATGAACTGAAAACTAACCCTATTTAACACAAGTGTGTTATGTACATTTCTGATCTTATTGTGCATAATTCATCAGTGCCTTTTATACCAAAGGAAAAATATGTCATTATTTTAATCGACAGATAAAATGAAGTAGAATATGAACAGTTTTATGTTTACAGCTATTATTTAAATGCAATGACACACGTGTGTGTTTACAGGGAAGCACTCTCAATAAGACCACTAAGAAGAGATCCACGGCTCCGAGTCCCGCTCAGACAGACAGAGAACCGCTGATGAATGAAGAGGACAACGAGGAGATCAGCAATGCTCCCTCCATCAACAGGACCTAGAAGACCTTCTGTCTCTCTTCTCCCTTATTCTGGGACTTTGGACGTTACTAAAGGGAACACGCATGTGTGCTCTCCCAAGTGTGTCATATAAAGTTCAGTATTAACTCTAACATAAGTTTAGGCCATTCCTAAACTAATCTTGACCGTCAGAAATGAGAAATGAATCATCATTCTTTTTATTGAGGAAGCTGGTATGGTATCTGTTTTATAATATCAAACAAACAAACATCTGCTTTGTCACGTATGAACAATGTTATTGTGTGACTAATTTGAGGAAATCAGAGGGTTTTATCTGTGAATTTACTGTTATGTCATTTTTAAAACGTGGTGAAATTGATCAGATTCAAATGTTAATGCTGCCTGTGAACTTGTATTAATGCCTGATTACATACCAGTAATAATATGTCAATGATTGAAAATTATGCATTTTGCAAATTTTTTGACTTTTTTTGTTTTTTACAAAAGCAAAAATAAAGTTTTGTGCCACCAAGAGATTACAAATATTACTTTTTGAAATTTCATTGCAAAATTACTATATATACATGCAAAAACTGAAAAATATTTTTTAAATATAATAAAATTATAAATATATATTTTAAGTTTTTTACTTAAGATATACTAAGTTTTAGGTTTGTAACTATATACTAATATAATAAAAATATTATTTTAAATATATATATGTAATTAGCATTATTTTATTTTACAATGAAATGGCTTTTAAAATATTTTAATAAATAAAATATGATTTAATCCAGGGTCTCATTCCACATTTAAGCCAAACGGGGGCACTAGAGAGCCTCTCAGGTGGGATTGGTCACTATCTGGGGGCGTTACATGGATAGTTATCAAATATCATTATGCATTATTTAGTGTCGTCATTTTTCACTTTATAACCAGATGAAATCCCTAAAACACAGTTTAAATGCATAAAAGATCCTGCTTGTAAGTTTAAATAACTTCAGTTTACACCGTGCACAGTCCACCGACCTTGATTCTTGTTATTCTATAAAGTCAGTGTGATTGAACAATCTGATTGGACACTGATGTACTCTGACTACTAACAGTAGGCGTGTTCCCTATTGTGATTGGTTTACGCTAGATGTCAGTTAAGTCATGCCCCGCCCCCTTCATTCCTGCGTGTGTATGTGTGTTGAGTGTGTAGTATGTGTGGAGAACCCGTGTGATCAGCTGTGACCGTGGGAAACGGACCCACCGTGCCCATCCAAACCAGCAAAAATCCGTCCTCGGACCGAAAACTCTCTATTAAATCCACACTGTTCCACAACATGGAGTTTCGGGACAGTTGTCTTCACGTATCGCTGAAAGGTTCGTCGAAAGCTGTGAGCTAGTGGAAAGTAAAGACCTCCTCTCCATCAGTATTTACTTAGAGTGTTTTTACAAGTTTGCCACATTATTTTGGAACTCGCACTGTAACGCATCAGCGCGCGTCCGTGTGCCTGCGGGGGATCGGGGACGCGCATGGATCGAGAGCGCGGAATGTCCCGGACTGAATCCCTTCAGAAATGAATCCAAGAGAGCTTGGATAAATTAAAACTTTTTGGCTAAATTAATTATATTAATATTATTTTTATTGTTGTTATTATTATTATCGTCCCCTTAGTGTGGGTCCTGTCAGATGATAGTGCATAAATAAATGATTATCGCAGTGAGTTTGTGATGAGGGTCGGACTGCATCGCGCGGGGGAGGACTCTCCGGTGGAATTATTGCGCAGTTTTTAAAATAACGGGAAAACGGGAACACAAACACACACTCATGGCACAGAGTATGTCAGCGAAAGATAATGCCTGCCGAAAATTTCAGGCCAATATTTTCAACAAGAGTAAATGCCAGAACTGCTTCAAGGCTCGAGACGCGCACCTGCTGAGTGATGAAGACTTCTCACAGGTAATTTATATCTACAAAACTTAACTACCTAATCATTTAGTTGAGACTGTTGAAACTCAAAATTCAAATTTGAACAGTTGGAGAGGCTCATTAGACTCCATTAGCTGCCATTCTATGTACTAAATCTAAGCCATTGAGACTAATTTAAGCTTCCATTCTTTCTAATGATCTATCTATCTATCTATCTATCTATCTATCTATCTATCTATCTATCTATCTATCTATCTATCTATCTCTAATATTTATAGTCTATCTATCTATGTAATATTTATAGTCTATCTATCTATCTATCTATCTATCTCTCTCTAATATTTATAGTCTATCTATCTATCTATCTATCTATCTATCTATCTATCTATCTAATATTTATAGTCTGTCTATCTATCTATCTATCTATCTATCTATCTAATATTTATAGTCTATCTATCTATCTATCTATCTATTTATCTATCTATCTGTAATATTTATAGTCTATATATCTATCTATCTAATATTTATAGTCTATCTATCTATCTATCTATCTATCTATCTATCTATCTATCTATCTATCTATCTATCTGTAATATTTATAGTCTATCTATCTATCTATCTATCTATCTGTAATATTTATAGTCTATCTATCTATCTATCTATCTATCTATCTAATATTTATAGTCTATCTATCTATCTATCTATCTATCTGTAATATTTATAGTCTATATATCTATCTCTAATATTTATAGTCTATCTATCTATCTATCTATCTATCTATCTAATATTTATAGTCTATCTATCTATCTATCTATCTATCTATCTATCTATCTATCTAATATTTATAGTCTATCTATCTATCTATCTATCTATCTATTTATCTATCTATCTATCTGTAATATTTATAGTCTATATATCTATCTATCTAATATTTATAGTCTATCTATCTATCTATCTATCTATCTATCTATCTATCTATCTATCTATCTATCTATCTGTAATATTTATAGTCTATCTATCTATCTATCTATCTATCTATCTATCTATCTGTAATATTTATAGTCTATCTATCTATCTATCTATCTATCTATCTATCTATCTATCTATCTAATATTTATAGTCTATCTATCTATCTATCTATCTATCTGTAATATTTATAGTCTATATATCTATCTCTAATATTTATAGTCTATCTATCTATCTATCTAATATTTATAGTCTATCTATCTATCTATCTATCTATCTATCTATCTATCTATCTATCTATCTATCTATCTATCTATCTATCTATCTATCTATCTATCTATCTATCTATCTATGTTTTAAAACTACAAAGCTAGAACCTAAAACTATTACAACTGAAAATCTTCAAACTTAAAGCTGTTAAAACTACTCAAAACTTTCTGGCTAGGCTTTTTCAAGCCAACTTCAAAGTTTGTCTACAAACTTTTTTTATCTAGTTTCTTATGCTCGACTAGACTAATGCTCTGTCTACCAACTTACCATGACAAATAAGTAATGACCAGCAAACTGCTGACCACTAACAATAAAGTCCCATGTTACTATTGTAGAGAATGACATTTAGCACACCATGAGTTACCTCACCAAAATACCATGTTTCTTTGGACATGTACCATGGTAATGTCATGCTATTGTTGGAGATAAGTGTAGTATAATGGGGGGAAAAAACATACTATATTGTATATATAGCACATTAAAGCCAATCTGGGGCACTGGATAATCAACAAACCTCTTCAAAACTTCACTACCAAAGTACCATGGTAATACTATGGTTTTTAGACATGGTTCCATGGTCCAAGCCAAGGTTGGCTGCCCATTATGGCCCTACCATAATACCATGTGTTTGGCATGTATTGTTAACCATGGTAATTCCATGGTATTGTTGAGGGTAAATTGATTATCATGTAAAAAACAATTGTTTATGCATATTGTAACCATTCATTACCAGGGTATATAAGGTGAATTTGACTAATTGAACTACTTTTTGACATTTAGGTGGCTCAAAAAGTGGCCAAATTAATCTGAATTCCCCTTGTTTACTTTAGTTTGTAAATTTAGACCACAGGTTTGTAATAATGACATAATAATGACATGTAAAAGCATGTGCTTTGGCGTAGTGGTTAAATATAAGGTCTGCTTGAAAGGTTGTAGGTTCAAACCCCAGAGAGGTTAATCCATACTAATTACCATTACGGCTTTGATTGAGACACTTAACCTCAGGTTCCCCCTTGAGGACTGACCCATTTCGGATGAACTGTTGCGTTGGGTAAAGGTGCCAGCCAGATGACTAATTAGTGATTAGTTGTAATTAATGATGCAGTTTAACAGATGCACAGGGTAGTTAAGCGACCTGCCTCAAGCTGCTGTATTCGTTGTTTCTAAGTTTTAAACTAGTGGTCTTTAAGTTTTGCATGGTTAAAAATCTGGACTGGTAACTGAAAGATTGTGGGTTTGAACCCATCACTAATTTAACCTCGCAAGTTCAAGAGGACTGACTCTTATTGTGGCTAAAATTGTCTGCTAATTTACTAATCAGTGGAAATGTTTAGTGTCGTTTTACCAGTTGTAGACCAAAGCTACGTCTTACATCGGAGCGTCAGCACTATTTCGAGCCCAGATTCCAGCTCCAGAACGGTTTTACTGTAAGGCCACACGCAGATGCTGGAGAATTCCAGACATATCCTTAAAAATGACCACAGCTGGGTCTCGACTATATTACTGAGGTGACGTGGCCTCCGTTTGCCATCTGTCTCACTGTATAGGCTGGATTGTTATCAAAGAATGAAGTGATGAAGCGAAGAAAGACTGAATATTTGGACACGCAAGTGAGCGCTTCCAGAGAAATGAGCCTCAAAGCAGCACAGATGTCTTTTTTTAGAAAGCACTTAGAAATTGAGTTGACACAGTGAAATGAATCAGGTCTTTAGTACCTGTTAAGGCAGGCAAAGTCATATATCGATTTTTAAATTTATTTTTTTGTCATAACTTTAAGAATCAAGTCCCAGCTGACTTCCTTAGTATTTAATTCTCATGTCCTTCTGTCTCCCTGATCTAAAGGTCCACAAGGAACCAGTTTTTTTTTTACTATTGCCATTTGCCAAGTGAATCAGGGTATTCAATTCTATTCAAAAATACTATAAAAAGGAGAGTCGTAATGCTTTTTAGAATAATCTGAAGGTAATGTACAACAGCATTTTAGTGTCACATAAAAAAAAAGATAGCGAAAATAGTCCTAGCAATGCAAGATTAAAGTTGTAAAATTTTGAGAATAAGTAAAATTTATAAAGTCATAGTGTTACTAGAATTAAGTCGAAGTAGTACAAGATTAAAGTCATAATATTTTAAGAATAAAGTAGTATATTGTTTGAATAAAGTTAATTAATTTGATAAGAAAAATACTATTAGTAGAATGCTTCTGGACTCATACAATCTTTGTTCTTAAAATATTACTTTTTTATTTCAAAATAAAACCGCAGTACTGTATTGCTAAAACTATTCTCGTAATACTAGGACTTTATTTGTGTTATTTTGACTTATTATGCTCAAAGGTTTACATCTTTAATCCTGTAATTTCTACGACTCCATAATCTTATTTTTATTTCATGGCACTAAAATGCAGTTGTTGTAATAATGTGTGAAGTCAGTTTGATTTCATCTTGGCATAAAGATTCTGGGTCAACTGTTTTTCATGTACATTTCAATTAACAGCAATATTTGAGATTAGACTATATTCTCTACTTAAACATGTCAATACTTGGAAAAATGCAAAGACTTCATCGAACGTTTTGAGTGATGCCATAATTATCGAATTAGAGTTATGAATCGATTCACTTAAATGGACAATTTGATTCAGATTGAACTGGTTGCCAACAAAATCATTGCGAAATAGCCTAGCAACCAACAACAACATACTAACATCTTAACATGTTGGGGGGGGGGGGGGGGGGGTGTTTTGCTTGGCAAACATCACTGACATTGTCATCAAAAAATGCAAAAATCCAGAGTTGTTGTTGTTCAGGTGTACATCTCTCTCTCTCTCTCTCTCTCTCTCTCTCTCTCTCTCTCTCTCTCTCTCTCTCTCTCTCTCTCTCTCTCTCTCTCTCTATCTCTCTATCTCTCTCTCTGCAGTTGGTCAGGTTTTTCTGAGTTGTTCATTCCACACATTTATGTTCATGCTTTTTGTCATGCTATTAGAATCCACCCTCCCCCTTGACACACACACACACACAAACACACACACACACACACACTCTCTGTGAGACAGTCGGTGCTCAGTTCCGCTGTTATGAGAGAAAAAGGGGGGCTGTAAAAATAAACAGAACAAACTTTAACCATTGAAGAGGAAAATCTGGCCTACATTAGCCTCTCTCTCTCTCTCTCTCTCTCTCTCTCTCTCTCTCTCTCTCTCTCTCTCTCTCTCTCTCTCTCTCTCTCTGCGTCCCTGTCCGCTCCTCATCACTGATTTCCCAGAGCTCCCATTAGCAGAAGATCAGGAGAAACTAGATTTACATTTCCTATAGGAGAATAGTGCAGCAAGTATAGTGTTAAACTTTTAGTTTAACCAAATGCAATTCAGTTTGCAATTATGATGACGTCATGATGAAATCAGTTTACAAAATGAAGATTTCACCCACAGATAATTGTTTTGCTGAATTAATTGGATAAGTATTTTGAACCCTAACCAAAAGGTTAGTGCAGTGTTGCTGTGCAAGAACTAGAGAAATTAGACTTAGACTCAGACTTCTCGTTATTAATCCTTTGGGATGACTCCCGCTAGAAAATTGAAAATTCCACCAGCAGTTTTAGCAAGGAGGAAGGAGAATAGTAGATAAAAAAGACAGTACACAAAAAAAGAAAAATAACAGTAGTAGTAATAATAATAATAATAACATTAGTCAGAATATCAACAAAAAAGACCATAAATTATTTTAAAAAGTGTCAGTGTTGAGTCCAGTGTTAAAGTGTTAAATTGACCAGGTATTAATGTAAGTCCAAGTGTGTATGTATGTGTGTATGTATGTATTGTCCGTATCGTCCTCTCTACCCTATTTCCTCCTCCCCCCAAGTGAGGAGTTGTAGAGTCTGATGGCATGAGGGACAGAGGAGTGCTTGAGTCTGTTAGTCCGGCACTTGGGAAGGAGCAGCCTTCCACTGAACCGGCTCCTCTGGGTGCTGATGATGGTGTGCAGAGGGTGGCTGGCATTGTCAATAATGTCCAGCAGTTTGTCCAGTGTCCTCCTCTCTGCCACCATCACCAGTGAGTCCAGCTTCACAGAGCCGGCCCGCCTGATCAGTTTATCCAGCCCTTAATTAATTTCCCTTCATCTTGGACTTGATCTGAGGAGACTTACTTTTTTCTAGTGTTTTTCTTTTGCTCAGACTTTTTCACGGGCCATCGTTCAAGTTGTCAATCCGACATTCCTTTAATCAGACAATAAACTGGCTTTTTTTTTTTTTACCTTAGCGGAGAAAAATCAAAACTGAGATCTCTTTAATATCTCAGCATGTTTCTCCTAGACAGCAAGAGATGAAATGGAGACTTTTGTAAAAGACGCCTGTAATCTCATGGGTCTCCTCTGGAGCTTCAGGAAGGATCTCAAATAACTGTGCTCACATTTGCCAGAATACTAAAGTCTGCAATCAGAAGTCACATCTCAATGTGAACGCAAACATTTCTCCAAGAGCAAATGACATAAACTGATATCCACAATATTTTACAGCTATATAAAGTATTTTAACTATAGTCTAATTTTAAGGCATTTTTGGAGACACATTAAAAACAAGTTTTACGTACTAAAATGAAAGGTATCTGAGATCTCCAATAAGTCTGCTGAGCTTTGAAAGAGGAACCTCTGAGTAGTAAATTTTCCCCTTTTGGTTCATGTTTCTCTTTTGTGCGAGTTTTTGTATGATCACAAATCCGTTCGGCGGCACTTTGTTGTGCAGTCACAGGAGCGTCACATGCAGAGATGTTTTGGTACATTTCTTTGGCATGGTTCCACAATAGTGAAGTGTGTTGTTGGATGTTAAAATACTTTTTTTAAATCCCAGTTTAAAGTGCATTGAGGTGTGTGTGTTTGTGTGTGTGTGTGTTGTGTGTTCCGTGAATGTTCTGATTGACGTTACAGTTTGTTCCAGTAGGATCAGGTTTATCTGAAAAAAGCCACAACAGTGTTTAAAAAAACTGGCTGATCAGTTTTATTGTTCTTACATCATGTGTTGCATGTTTCAGGCAAAACCCATCTACGGTGGATGGCTGCTCCTGGCACCTGAAGGAACAAACTTTGACAATCCTCTGCACAGATCACGGGTTCGTATGACTGCACGGCTCTTTGAAGCCCAGGAAAAACTTCACCAAGAACATGCCACGGAATATGGATTATAATGCAGCGCTGCACTTTTTACTTTACGAGTTCATTTTGGCAAAAATGTCTAACAAAAACTATTTTTAGACACATTCTAGAATGTGCTGTTCTGTCAAGTTCTGCTGTTCTCACCTGCACTAATAGACTGCATCTCATAGATGTTGGCAAGAAATGTCCAGGTCATATTTCACCCCAGAATCAAAAGGAACATTTTTGGGAATAAGGAATGCTTCATTTTCTTTTTTTTTTTTTTTTTTAAATTTCAAAAGGTGACCTTTCAACACTCATGTTCTCTTTGGGGCCATTTTAATAGGTCAAAAAGAAACATTTTAGTATCAGGTTGCTACTTAATGATTTTGAAATCAAATTAATATTAATGAATACAATTCAAAAATGTAAAAAAAAGTTCTAAAAAGTCAAATTCATTGGTCTTTATTATGTCAAATGAAGTTATTAAAATGATTTAAGAAAAAACATAACATAACATAACATGAAATTAATAATATAATGAATTGATACATTTGCTAGTAAATTATTTCATTAATAAATTATGTTTCAATAATTAAAAAAAATATATATAATGTTAATTTTTACATGTGTGCCATTGGGTCTCTGGGACCGTAATCACAAGTCCATCTCAAGTCATCGCATGTTGTGTGTGAGGAGATTGCTGCTTTTCTGTGTGTGTGTGTGTGTGTGTGTGTGTGTGTGTGTGTGTGTGTGTGTGTGTGTGTGTGTGTGTGTGTGTGTGTGTGTGTGTGTGTGTGTGTGTGTGTGTGTGTTTGAGGGGGCCGTGGAGTCGCTGACTCACTCTCGGTCTCTCAAGCTGAACTCGTGAGAAACAGCAGGAGAGGGAGTTGGTGGGATGGGAAACAATTCGACAGCAAACAGGAAATCACAGATTGACAAGCGAGATGGAAATATGATAAAAATAACTCAACGCATATGTAGTATATATAAGTATGTAAATGTAGGATGTAGTGGTCAACCAAACAGCTATTGCTGATATCTAAAGAGCGGGGTCATATATATATATATATATGTATATGCAATTTAAAAACACCAAAACACCAAATGAGACACCATCAGTCGGGCACCATATCAATCAGCCCGCATGATTCTATAAACATTAATTCATATACAATGGCACAAAAAAAGTATTTAGACACTTAAAGCACACTTGAAATTCTTTCAAGATCTCATACACCCTCACTTTTCGCTTATGCAATCTTAATTTCTTCTCTTACAGAAATGGCAGAGACGCTTTTTCCTTCTGTATGAACACGGACTCCTGCGTTACGCGCTGGATGACATGGTGAGTGTGTTGTGAGTGTATGGCTCTCGCTCCTCATACTGTATACGTGTTGCCATGTTCTGTCTGCAGTCTGTGGGCGGCACTATGTGGACAGGCCTTCAGGGTGTTTATGTTACTGCCTGCCTGTTGTATGTTGTGTGTTTGTGTTTGTATTTGCGCTGCTTGGTATAATGGCTGAATTCAGTTGTGTTCTCTCTTCTTCGTCTCTGCTTCTTTGCGGTTGCTTCTCTTTCATCTCTCTTTCTCTCGAAGTGAGTGATGGACGTATAAAGAGCAGCATAAAGGATAAAAAGCTGTTTGGGATCATTTGCATTCATGTGTGTTTGTGATTGTTATCAAGCACCACTTCAGCCCACACGTGATCATGAGTTCTTTTGTGTGCAAGCTTGTTTTCTGAGTTTTTGTGTGTGTGTGTGTGTGTGTGTGTGTGTCTGGAACTACATGAACCTAAAGTCCATCATTACTGAACGCAGGAAGGCAAGGTTCGACCCGGCCCGGGTGATGATGATCTGTATGTGTGTGGGTTGGTGAAGCAGCGCTACATCCGTAACACTACCCACAATCCATCTGTGCCCACTTCCCTCCTACACTCAGACATCCAGGAACAGAGACAAATGTACACATTACTCTCGTTCTGTAGAACCGCTCGCAGCAGAGAGAGAAAGAAGGACAAATACGAGTAGTATTTATCAAGGGAGGGATAAAGTTCTTGTAGATATTGACTGTATTCTACCATTGACACAAATGAAATGAGGCTGTGATTGTTAACAACCGTTCAGTTGTTTGTACTGTTTTAAGATTCAGGTCATGTCTAGTTTTGGGAAAAGAATGTGAATGGTGAGCAGGGGCTGTTAAACTCCCCAAAAACACCATAAAAGCATCAAAACATCATTTCATATGACTTGTACACGTTATCCCAAATCTAGTGGTATTACTGATTTGTGTGAGGAGCAATCTGAAACTGAAAATCTTGCTTGACAACCGTTTACGTGGAAAACATTGGCCTAAACTGTATATTACTCCATCGACTATAAATAACTCCATTTTGGTTCCACAGAAGAAATTCCTCATTGAAATAGAATACGTAACTATAAAAAAAGATATTACTTTAATCTCACACAAACATGCAGTCAGAGGCATTAAGTCAGTAACCGCTCTCACAGATTCAACCATTGAGTTTGTGAGTCTTTTTGAGTGATTTATGAAGATTCGTAAGAGTTTATAAGAGTCGTTTGTTGGTTGTGCTGCATGTTTGTTTTTGACAACGCAATAAAGCGTGTGTGTGTGTATATATATATATATACACTACCGTTCAAAAGTTTGGGGTCGGTAAGATTTTTTATGTTTTTAAAAGAAGTCTCTTCTGCTCACCAAGGCTGCATTTATTTGATTAAAAATACAAAACAAACCCAGTAATATTGTTAAATATTATTTCAATGTAAAACAGCTGTTTTCTATGTGAATATATTTTAAAATGTAATTTATTCCTGTGATCAAAGCTGTATTTTCAGCATCATTACTCCAGTCTTCAGTGTCACATGATCCTTCAGAAATCAGGATAATATGATGATCTGATGCTCAAGAAACATTTGATTATTATCACAGTTGACAACAGTTGTGCTGCTTCATATTTTTGTGCAAACAGTGATTCATTTTTTTCAGGATTCTTTGAAAGTTCAAGAGAAAAAATTTTCATTAAAACATAAATATTTTGCATTATTATAAAAGTTCAGTGTTGTTGTTCTTGTTAAGTGAAACTAAAACAAAAACCATTAAAACTATTCTATCAGATTAATTGAAATTTTAAATAAAAAGCCTCGGCAACTAACTATAAGTTTAAAGGGATAGTTCACCCAAAAATTAAAAATCTGTCATTTATTACTCACCCTCATGTCGTTCCAAACCTGTAAGACTTTCGTTCATCTTCAGAACACAGATGAAGATCTTTTTGATGAAATCTGAGAGCTTTCTGTCCCTCCATTAACAGCTACACAACTACCACTTTGATGCTTCAAAAAGTTCACAAAGAGGTCACAAAACTAATCCATATGAATTGAGCGGTTTAGTCCAAATTTTCTGAAGAGACTCGATCGCTTTATATGATGAACAGAATGAATTTAAGCTTTTATTAACATGAGCGTGAACTGAAATAAGGATGAATTAAAGCTATAAAGATATTTAAATCAAACAAAAACTAATTAAAATGACAATTACTACAAATGAAAACAGAAAAAATAAAATGTAATTCAAACATTAATAAGTACTATAATAATATATAAATAATGCTAATATAGCACTGATAGAGTCTTTGTTTTTTGTCTATATGTGTTTATTTTGCACACAAATGATTTTGACGTGTGTGTGTGTTGATGTCATCAGCAGGGTTTGCATTGTATCAGTCCCATCAGAAACAGGTGCTGAAGTGTTTTCTCGTGAGAGGTCAGGTGTTGACTGGATGCTGTGTGTGTGTGTGTGTGTGTGTGTGTGTGTGTGTGTGTGTGTGTGTGTGTGTGTGTGTGTGTGTGTGTGTGTGTGTGTGTGTGTGTGTTGTGTGTGTGTGTGTGTGTGTGTGTGTGTGTGTGTGTGTGTGTGTGTGTGTGTGTGTGTGTGTGTGTGTGTGTGTGTGTGTGTGTGTGGAGAAAGCTTGCACTCATTCTGAGCCTCACACAGCTGCTCTTCAACGTGTTTCCATAACGACCAGTCGAACCCTACGATATAGAATGTAGTTTAGCGGTAAATCGCACTAAGCATGTTATGAACAACATCAGCAGAAAAATGTGTTATATTTTGCATAAAGACAATGGCACTAATTAAAGGACTATTATTGGAAAAATTGTCATCGTCTTTAAGGACGACCTTTTTTCCTTTAGCACTGCACAAAAGAACATATTTTGAAAAAATTCTTAAAAATATTTTTTTATTCCATTCAGCAAAAGGCTGTCATTGTATGAAAACTGCTAAACTGTGCTAAACTTTTTTTTTTTGCGGTGTTAGATTTGAGGTTAGTGTTTAATGCTAGTGTAAATGTTAACACTTTACAGTAAATGATTAATAAATCAAGTATTTTCATTGTTCATGGTTACTAATGTTAACAAATGGAATCTTATTGTTAAGTTATACCAAATAGCGTATGTGCATGTAAAATGTACAATCTTTCCTGGAAAACAGACCCAAAAATATATATATTCATAGAAAAGAAAATAGCATCAAACCATTTCATATGGGCTTTTACATGAACATGAAATGGCATTTACTACACAATTTGTAATGTTAAAAAAAATCATGCTTATTTTGTGGCTTTCTATATTTGTTTGATATAAGCAATGAATTTTGAATGACTTCATGAATTAACCAGCATGTTACATAATTAATTTGAGTATATTTTTTAAAATCGATCACAGTCCTTCTCTTCTCTCCATCATCCTCTCGTTCTCCTTCCTCTTCCTCTGCTGTTGGACTTACAGTGGAGAGAGAAAGAGAGAGATGTGTAGGAGGACAGAACAGGATGAGAGGAAGCCTAGCTGCTATTTTCAGACTAGCTGCATCTCTGTATGAATGCATGTGAGCGTTGATTAGACGGCTGGTTATTGAACATGTACTTGCTGTAGTTGAGAGCTTAGTGAATCTGCCCCTGATGATGACCTGTGGGCCGGCCGAGGGTTAAAGCTGTGGCCATCGATCTCTGGCAGCGATGGGTTTGCTGAACACAGATTCAGCAGTCTCTTTGTGTTGTGTAAAACGCTCAGTCAGTCGGGCAGCTTTCCCTGAGGCACCTCTCTAAAGACAGCAGTAGAGGCGTTTTAATGTCATTTATCATTATTGCAATCTTCCCATTCCCTAATGTTTCTTTTTGCAGTTTATCAACCGTTTAGATCAGGGATTACCAAGCTGGGGTTGATGAAAAGCTAATAATTCTTTTTTTTTTCACTTGTTAACTGTCATTCGTCTTTTTGAGCATTGATATAAACTTAAATGATTGTTATTCATGAATGCTTTGTAATACATATCTAAGCTTGATATCTCAGCAGATTAGTGCAGAAGTGAAAAAAATGTAAAGAGTTAAAAAAAGTGATAGAATTTTAAGTTTATGTACAACAAATTTTCTGAACTAAACATTTTTATTTTATACAAAATATATATTTTTCATCGAAAATCAAAGCCATAATGTCTAAGATTAAATATATCTGTGTAATATATGTATGTTGTAAGGAAATCTCATGGGGTACAAGAAAATATTTTGGCACAAATTTGTTTTGTCTAAAAAAGGTTTGGGATTCCCTGGTCGAGATAAGTGTCCTGCTATAACCAGTCTGACATGCTATAATTCACCTGAAACTAATTTAAACTTTATTTGTATGATCAATATGATCAAAATGTTTTACTCATTTGTGGACTACATATGTTCAAACGTAAAATTAATTTGTCAAACTGCAGGACCATTTAAATAAACTGCAAAAACAAAATGGTGAAATGGTGACTTGTTAATGACTTTCCTTTTATATGTAAATTTTTAATGTAAAATCAAACAAATTTAATAACTTTTTTTTTTTTAATTCTTGCATGATTGTTAAACATGAAGTTTGTAGTGAACTTTTAAAATTTACTGCAGGACAAAAATGGTGCAATTGTGACTAGTCACCTAAATGCTTTCTCTTTTCATTTTAATCTAATTTTGGTGTTCACAAATTTTTACATGCAGTTTGACAACTGTACAACTGACAACTATATATGTATAAATATATGTCCAAAATGAGCTCAGGTTGTGGATAAACGAGTGCAGTGGTGAATCGTTTGATGGAACTTGTCTGGAAGTAAATAGATGGCAGAAGTCAAACACAATATTTGAGCTTGAGGAACTTTGATCTGTAAATACGATTCACTGAAAAACAAATCGGTCTGTAATAAAAGCTTGTTTTTGACAGTGCAGTTGAACGTAGACAGTTAAAGCTCCAGTCCGTAACTTTTTTGGGTTAAAAATTATCCAAAATAAATTTGAGCAAGTGCATAACCAGCCAGTGTTCAAAACTCTCTACTTGCCTTCGCTCGAATCAAAACGGTGAGCTTGTAATAATGTTTTTAATTCCAGTGGTACTGGTGGATTTCCGCGGGAAATTCAAGCATGTCTTTGCGTCTTTACGTCACATCTGTACACATAAAGTCACATCTGTTCACATAAAGAAGAGTCTCGGCTAGTTGGTTATATTGGGTGTGAGGATGTTGGAGGGGAGATTTATAGCCTTTTCTCACAGCACTTGATATAGTTAAACTTATTAATTTGATGGCGGATCCAGAAAGGTTCAAACGACAATCAGCAGTGACAACTGGAGATTCACCCGCTGTAAAATGCTAAATACTTTGGACTTCGGAGTGGCTACAGGAAAAAAGAGACTGCAACCGGCCCATGCGAAAAACAAGGATAATATCTGAAGGGCAATAAATGTAGACACGCAATGCTGATGTTGTTAACATTAACAATTTGAGAACAAAGTATAATTTGAACGGTTTTACGTGATATGATAAGCGATCGTTAGATTTAATCAGCGCGATTTACTGCAATGCTTTTTTTCCCTTAGTTGGTCAGAACAAACGTGGATGTTAGTTACTTGTTCAGATTACATTTTCCGGTAAAAATTCTTATGTTGGTCATACTTCCAAAAAGTATAATCTATGATTCTGAATGCCAGTATCCACCCCGGCGCGGCGAATGACAGCCGCACATCACCTCAAAACATTGTGTTCATCCGCGCTGTGACATGTCGAGGCACAACCCACGTAAAGCTGATAATTCCGTGAATAACTGCAATTGCAGATTTCAAACAGAGATGGAGACAAAGAGGAAAAACTACAGACTGCAGCTTTAAATGTAAGTTGTGAAGAACAATAAATGAAAATGCTAAATCAAAACATATTTGACTATATGGAGCTCTGTAAAATAGAAGTCAAGCAACTTACAAAATGTCATGTTACATCTGGTTAGGAGGAGTCAAGTTAAGTCAAGTCATCTTTATTTATATATCGCTTTATACAAAACAGATTCTGTCAAAGCAGCTTCACAGTAATAAACAGATTGCAAATTTCCTCAAATATGGAACAAATTCAGCAACAAGTTCAGAGATGTTAAGGAGGTTAGGTTTTCTGGCTTCGAATGAACCCTGCAGGGCTTATAACATGGACTAAACCCCCCACCGGCCTTTAAAAATGGATGATGTCTCTTTTATGGAACTTGAATTTCTCCCATGATGCCTCAGCAGCTTTATCTGCACCTCAGCTGTCATCACTCAGTCGTGTCGGCATCATGTGATCAGTTGTTTTAAAACAAGCAAACTTGTTCAATGGCCGTACTGAGAAACACCGTAAACAAGCGATTAAAAGGAAGCTGAAAATGCAACTTAAAAAAAAGGCAATTTTCTTGTTCCTCTTTCCAAATTTCTGATGAGTATGTGTGTGTTGCTTGGTCACTGTTTCTGTGTGTGCCAGTCTTTCCCGCTGAAAGAGTTATTGTGTGTGTTTGTGTGTGTGTGTGTGTGTGTGAATGCTGGCCTGCACAACAAAGAAGGATTTTTGTGACGAAGTAAAGTATCGAGAGATGTTGTGAAAGAAGGTGAGAGAGAAACTTGAATGAATGAATGTCAGAGGAGGTTTGTGAGGAAATGACAGAAATACAGGGAGAATGAACCGGTTTGTGGTGTGTATTTGAGTGAGGTCATGTGCCACATGTTTACACACACATACATGTTTACTTCACAGTCTAAATGGGGACGTTCCATAGTCTTCTGTTTTTTTATATTAAGCTGTTATATAATATCCAAACCAGAACACTAAAAGAAAACGTTAAATTTTTATAATTTATGTAAATCATAAGGTTCCATTTGTTACATTAGTTAAAAAGAACTAATAATGAAAGCATTTATTAATCTTAATTCATGTTAATTTTTAGCATTTATTAATACATTGTTAAAATCAAAAGTTGTATCTGTTAATATTATTGGTAACATTTTACAGGTTTAGGTTTCATTAGTTAACTACATTATGAACTAATAATGAACTGCATTTCTACACTATTTATTAATCTTCATTGTTAATTTCAACATTTACTAATACATGATTTAAAAAATAATTGTATTTGTTAACATTAGTAATGTAGTGTGGACTAACATGAACAAACAATGAACAGCTGTATTTTTATTTACTAATGTTAACAAATATGAACAAATACAGTAACAAATGTATTGCTCGTGGTTAGTTAATACATTAACTAATGTTAACAAATGAAACCTTATTGTAAAGTATTACTATATTATTTAATGGACCTGAGCTAACATGTACTAACAATGAACATTCATTTTTTTTTAAACTAAAGTAATCAAAGATGAATAAATACTGTCACAAATGCATTGCTGTGTTAGTTAATGTTTTAACTAACGTTATCTAATGGGACCTTATTATAAAGTGCTACGCATCATTCCTCAGTCTATAGCTGATACACACACATCTTGTCTGACTTGGTAAATTCCGTGTTGGAGGTTTTGTTGGTGATTAGGTTTTTTGTACACATGATCCTTCAGAAATCATTCTAATATGCTGATTTTCTCAAGAAACATTTCTTATTATTATCAATGTTCAAAACAGTTGTGCTGCTTAATATTGAAACGCTGATGAAGCTACTTATGCGTGTGTGTGTGTGTGTGTGTGTGTGTGTGTGTGTGTGTGTGTGTGTGTGTGTGTGTTTCAGGCCAGCACTCTTCCACAGGGCACCATAAACCTTAATCAGTGTGTGGATGTTGTGGACGGTGAGAGCCGGACGGGTCAGAAACACTCACTGTGCATCTGCACACCAGAGAAAGAACATTACATACGTGCTGAGAGCAAAGAGATCATACACGGGTGAGTTACACACACACAGATGAAGAATGAGCGTTAAAGCAACACTATGGAACATTTTTTACCTTAAAATAATGTTTCCAAAATCTTATCAGTGGTTCATCAAGTCGTAACAGGGTGAAAGGCACTTCTGGATTCGCTTTGCGGTCCTATATCTGCTATAACCACACTATATCTGCTATAAACATACTATATCTGCTATAACTACACTATATATCTGCTATAAACATACTATATCTGCTATAACCACACTATATCTGCTATAAACATACTATATCTGCTATAACTACACTATATATCTGCTATAAACACACTATATCTGCTATAACCACACTATATCTGCTATTACACACTATATCACTATCTGCTATAACCACACTATATCTGCTATAACACACTATATATCTGCTATAACCATACTATATCTGCTATACCACACTATATCTGCTATAACCACACTATATCTGCTATAACCACACTATAAACACACTATATCTGCCACTATATCTGCTATAAACATACTATATCTACTATAACCACACTATATCTGCTATAAACACACTATATCTGCTATAACCACACTATATCTGCTATAAACATACTATATCTGCTATAACCACACTATATCTGCTATAACCACACTATATCTGCTATAAACATACTATATCTGCTATAACCACACTATATCTGCTAAAAACATACTATATCTGCTATAACCACACTATATATCTGCTATAAACACACTATATCTGCTATAACCACACTATATCTGCTATAACACACTATATCTGCTATTACACACTATATCACTATATCTGCTATAACCACACTATATCTGCTATAACACACTATATATCTGCTATAACCATACTATATCTGTTATACCACACTATATCTGCTATGACCACACTATATCTGCTATAACCACACTATAAACACACTATATCTGCTACAACCACACTATATCTGCCACTATATCTGCTATAACCACACTATATCTACTATAACCACACTATAAACACACTATATTTGCCACTATATCTGCTATAACCACACTATATCTACTATAACCACACTGTATCTGCTATAACCACACTATATCTGCCACTATATCTGCTATAACCACACTATATCTACTATAACCACACTATATCTGCTATAACCACACTATATCCACACTATATCTGCTATAACCACACTATATCTACTATAACCAGACTATATCTGCTATAACCACACTATATCAACACTATATCTGCTATAACCACACTATATTCACACTATATCTGCTATAACCACACTATATCCACACTATATCTGCTATAAACACACTATATCTGCTATAGCTATAAACACACTACACACTATATCTGCTATAAACACATTATATCTGCTATAAACACACTATATCTGCTATAACCACACTATATCTGCCACTATATCTACTATAACCACACTATAAACACACTATATTTGCTATAACCACACTATATCTGCCACTATATCTGATAGAACCACACTATATCTACTATAACCACACTATATCTGCTATAACCACACTATATCTGCCACTATATCTGCTATAACCACACTATATCTGCTATAACCACACTATATCTGCTATAACCACTCTATATCTGCTATAACCACTCTATATCTGCTATAACCACACTATATCTGCTATAACCACTCTATATCTGCTATAAACACACTATGCAAGTTTGCCAGATTGGGTCGCGTTTCTGTAGTCTGAAATTTGACTTGCTTTACGTCAAGCGTTACAATAGTCATTATTCTTCGTTTCTGATGTCGCAAACATCGTCCTTTCATGAAATCATGTAACATACTCTACCTTGTCTGTGGACATGGTTCATTCTGAAGCCGGCGCTGGATAAACAGTGAGCGTGCGTGCGATGGTAGGCTAAATTATTTACGGCAGTGGTAATGGACAATTTCATTTCCAACCAGTAGGGGGACCGCAGAGGAAAAGCTCCATGGTGTTGCTTTAATTCATTCATATCTCACAGTTGATCTGAAGACATATTGACAACTGTTACTGTAATAATGATTAAAAAAATGTATTTACTATCCCACATCAAATTGTTTTCATCAACGCATGCACGCTCACTCCATGATCTGTTTGAGGTTTAATTGTGACTTTGATGCATTTAATCATTATCATTTACTGATTTAGCAAATGCTTTTATCCTAAATAACTTACAAAAGGAGAACATCACTAGCAATTTGTTATAGAGCCAGCAGTGCTACTTTGAAGAATAAAAAGGCATTCATTTACAAGACTTGCAGATTATAACAGCCAAATATATTATTTCTGGTGAAAAACACCTGATAACCATATTGGACAGCAGGAGATGTCAAAGCTAACATGAAACTAATAAAGACCTTTTTTATTTTATAAATGTTGCAATGGCATGATCTTAACTGAAAGGACAATTTGTGTGCATCCTTATTGTTCATCTGGTAAAGCTTGATTTGGATTTAGACATTAATAAGTGAAAGAATGACTAAAGTGAACACTCACTGATAGTAATTTAGTAAAATATGTTCATTACAATCTGTATAAATAGATAAGCAATTACTAACTAATTGCTGTTTTGAAATAATTCCCAAATGCTGTATATGTGTTCAGGTGGCAGGAGGCGCTGATGGTGTTCCCTCGAACCAACAAACAAAACCAGAAGAAGAAACGGAAAGTGGAAACGCCAACTCCACAGGTACACACACACAGATCCAACATCTTGAGAGATTTTAAAAGGAGTATTTCATCTGAAAATTGATCATTTACTTATCTGTTTATAGTTTAAATAAACTATTCCTTTAACCTCGCAACTCATTTCAACTTCACCTTATTTGGTGAATGACAGCAAAAGGAATCTACTCTTGAATCTAAGGAGGAGTTTCTTTGTCATCTTTGCAGATAGCTCATAAAAATCCTTATTATTCCTACTTTTAGTAAAAATGGTTTAATAGTATTTTGTTCTACCAAGCAGGATTTGTGACCCAGGTCTTCTTGGAAGGCCAGTACACAACTTAGTGGGGAAAAGCCTTCTTGTCTGTTATATTAAACTTGATTTTAATATTTTATATAAAACATTTAAAAATTAACAACAATCTTAAAGATTTTAAATCTATTAATTCTTAAAATATATATTTTTTAATATATTTTGATATTGTATTTATATTTTAAACATAAAATATATTTATATTTTGTATATTCTTACATATTTCTAGAACAAACAATCCTAAAATGTTTATAAAATATTTAATGATTTATATATATATATATATGTGTGTGTGTGTATATAAATCTCAATATATATATATACCTGTATGAATAAATAAATACACTATATATATATATATTTTTTATTATTGAACAAACATTTGTATATACATTATTTTTTTATATTCTATGATGTTTTTGTAAATGTATTATGTATTTTAGAACAAATCTCAGCCATTTTCTCAAACTCTATTTTATCTTTTGTTTTTGGGTTATTTATTTTATTGCTCAGTCCTGTAATTAATAGAATAATGGAATGTTTTAAATGGGTTGTGTTTGTATTGTTAGGGTTAATTTACTTTGCTCTGACCCCTTGACCTGTGTTTTGTCAGACTGCTACTCTTCATACAGGTCGATGTTCCCAGCAGAACATAAATGGATTTATTGTAAGTCCAGAACCAGCAAGATCCGACCAGTCAGAGCACAGCACTGTAATCTGATCAATACATGAATTATGGGTGATTTTGGAGATCATATGATTGGAAGGAACAAGAACCGTGTCATGATTTGTCTGTCCAGTAAATAATTCTCGTGTGTGTGCTTCCGCTGGAATGCTGGGTGGCTGGGTGGCACACAGGCATGTGCGAGTGTTTGGTTTCATGCAGAAAAATACGCTGAGTGAGTTTATGATTTAATCAAAAAGGTATTACTGGGCGGTCAGGTGGAAACAGGAAAGACACAGACATTAATCTGCGAGTGTGTGTTTAGTGTGGGGTGTGGTGCTGAGTGTAAATCAGTGTGTGTATGAAATCATGGCACAATAGCTCATTTGTTATCAGCCTGCAAGTTTAGACAGTTACATTCGTGTGTCTATCTATCTGCACACACACACATATACACAGGTGTTTTCAACATCAAAGAGCTCTTTGTTCTTGACTATGGGTTAGTTAAATATTATGCTTGTCTGAATGTTTCTCTTTCTCTCTCTCTCTCTCTCTCTCTGTGTGTTCAGGAACCAGGCCCTGCGAAGGTGACGGTCACCAGTACCAGCAGCAGTAGCAGTTTAGTGTGTCTTCCCAGCACTATAGCTCACGCTGAGCGAGTGCCGCCCACCCGGGCCACCCTGTGGCAGGAGGGAACGTGGAGTCGGGCCACTTTACCAACAAGCTGCAGCACCGGCAGCCTGAGTCAACTGGGTACCAAAACACAAACAATTCAATTGAAACTAATAAAAACAAGGTTATGACATGCTGTTATGAACCTGGGTGTCAATAATTAAGCTGATGAAATACTAAAATTACTTGTTTTCACAAAAACACATTTTAAATTTTAAGTTTAGAACAGAAGCATTTCATGCACAAGTATGCATGTGCAAACAACCACCTTGCACACCTAATCTGATCTATATTTTCATCATCGTTCTGAATCCGATCCTGACTAAGTCTTTGACAAAAAGGCAATTTATCTCAGTTTTTTGTTCAAAATGTTGCTTTTTTTATGAAACTTTCACAAACCTTTACATTGACTGTTCCAAGCTGGTGGAATGACCTGCCTAACTCGACCCGAACTGCTGAGTCTCAAGCCATTTTCAAGAAACTGCTGAAGACGTATCTTTTTCATCAACACTTGACCCATTAATACTAACAGTTACTAATATTAGTAATAAAAGAAAAGGTTGTTGTTGTTTAAAAGCAGAGACTCTGCTCTTTCTTTTTGATATATAAAAAAAAAGATTGTATAACAGCAGAATTCATAGTGAAGAACTACATTACCCCTGATTCTGCTCAATAAATTCCTACCAATCAAGGAATCGCAACAAGCTAATCTCGCCAAAGGAACTCTTTAACGTCCACCCACGAAGCACTGCGAATGATGTAATAGTCAGTCTCCTTGTGCTTTTAAATCATTTTAATATTTGTATTAGGGGTATTTCCTCCCGAGGAGGCAAATGAGGCAGTGCCTCTTTAAAAATTGGATGAGAAAATAATCCACAGCACAAAAATAAAATAGTGCAAATATTACGAAATATGAATATTATGAAAGGGTGTTTAAATCACTCAACCCTGTTCAGCAGCGACACCAGCAGTTAAAGTTATGGCTTTTTTTTAAAAATCACTATTGGAAAAATTAATGGGAAAAATAATTCTGGAGCCAAGACCTCTTAAAAGTTGGGCGGATACCGTTTACTCTATTGTGGTGGTGAGTTATGGGGCAAATGCCTCTTTGAACATTATAGCAACAGTGAGTTTCTGTCATATTTTCTCCATGAAATCCATTAAAATCTGGATAAATATTTACCCTTGACTACGAGGTCTATCCCACTGCCACAGTTCCCTATTGCCGTCATGATCAGTACATGTGATTTTATAATATTGAATTACATCACCAGGAACTCTTATTTATTTTGGTCTTAGAAGAAAGATGTCCACTTCACACATAATAAAGTCACTGGACTTCCAATTTCAGGCAAATGAAAAGAACATTTAAATACGTAGGTTCACTCGCTCATAAAAACCACAGTAACTATAATTTCTGACCAAATACTACAGTGATTGTTACCTTAATAAAACTGTGGTAACTTTGTATTAGTCACCACTGTCATTAAAAACAAGATTAAACAAAATGACGGATTCTCAAAGCGTCTTACTCTGTTTAAAAGAGATCCCAGATTAGTTTAGTATGATTTTACAGTAGTAACTAGGTATTTTGGCAGCTGTAATGTTACCATGGTACATTTTTGAAGGCTACTGACTGTGATTTTTCGGTCTTTCTCACGCTCAGATTCGGGAAACTTGAGTGCTGGTCGTAAGCCACGAGTGGAGAGCGGATATTTTTCACTGGAAAAACCCAAAAACGAAGAAGATGAAGGACAACAGCATCAATGCCAGCAGGAGCGAGAGCCACTACCGCAGCAACAGCCGCCTCTGCTTTCTTCCTCCTCCACACCACCCTCCTCTTCCTCACGCTCCAGGTATCTCTCATTTGATCCTGAGTTCTTCAGCTCTCCAGTCAGCTCACACACGTCACACAACCCACACACTGCTACTAACATACAGATTCCCGGTGATGTGCGCATTACATATAACGCCCGCACTCACCAACACAACACACAAAGACTTAGCAAATCAGTGGAGCATCTTTCAGTGGACGCCCCATCGCTGGAGTTCCCGTCCTCGATGGATGCCAATCTCTGTCCCCTTCCCAGCCCGGACACGCTCTCCAGTCCAAACTCACACACATCCCACACAAACATCCTCCCGTCATCCCTGTCCTCTTCTCAGAGCTCTTTGGACTCAGGGCAGAGTCCTGAGAGCCGTGTGGGCAGGGCAGGTCGAGGCGGGCAGGGTTACGCCGCCCTGGCAGACGTGCCTCGGGCACGGAGACTCAGTCATCGGGAAGCGTACCGGCCCACTCAGAAACGGCAGGAGCTGCGCGCACGCGCGAGGAGCCCGGGCCGGGAGGAAGTGGAACGACTGTTCGGACGTGAACGAAGGTGATGAGTGAGACACACACAAAAGCTCTGTTTCAAACCCATGTGATGCAGCTATCTTCTTAGACAGCATTTACGCAGAGATGAAAACGTTTTTCAAACAATTTTCAGCGCTTGGAACCTATTTCAAGGTTTGCATTATTTCAAACCAGGCACTGTTGTCGTGCGAATGAGCGCATTGAGGGTTCTCTGTTAGAACAGTGTCGTGTAAGCGGCCCTTAAGTTAATAACTAATGATCTTTGCAATGGAAGTGAATTAAACAAAATTTAGCTGGACAATAACTTTATTCTAGATCTGTTGTTGTAAAGCCAAAACCGTCTCTGTTACTTTAATTTCCTATTATCACTGTAAAGCTGCTTTAAAACAATCTAGTTAAAAGCGCTACATAAATGAAGGTGACTTGACAGCATCTTTATTAGTAACTGATTTGAAATACTCGCTTAATACTCGGAATAACACTTAACCCTATAAGCCCTACTATATAATAAATTATCAAAACTTTTCTGAAAGACCTAGAACACAAAGTTATACATGCCTTATATCATCTGACTGATAGATTATACTGCACTAAATTGCATATTTTGCTCTGTTTTTTCCTCTTCGAGTATGAGCTCCATATTCTCACTCTATCATACAATATGAGCAATAAAAGCCTGATGTATCAAATATGATACTCAACAAAAATCACATTGCAAATTTTTTTTCTAAAAAAATTGATAAACTGTTCCTTTTATTTATACAAATTGATTTTTTTAACTATTATGTAAGGTTTTACAGGGTTAATAATAGCAAATAATATTATAAAAAATGTACATAATATAAAATAAATAAAAATAAATAAATACATTAACAAATAGTCTAATATTATTAAAACATTTAAAAATAATAGCATAGCCTACACAAATACTTGATGAAATAGTTTATTTTAATGAACTTTTAATTTAATGTAAAGATTCACTCACTGGTCATTTTTTTATTTTTATGGTTTGCTAAAATGGCTTGCATGCAGCCTCACTTAATAGCAAACGTTTTCAGTTACTGATGTCATTGTAGAAATGTTGTTCTATTTGTTCCACAATTAGCTACTGAGATAAAAAAAATTATTCACATTCCTCCTGTCATGTGATCTCCGGCCCCATATTGGTACTGTTAGGAATAGATTATATGTGCTTATGATGCCTAAAAATGCTGTCTACTAGGTAGGTATGTCACTAGAGTTTTACCAGAGCCAATGACACACACACATTCTAGTTAAATATACATACATTTAAATCACAGAAATGAAGACATTAATGCGTTATAGCCACATTATGCTTTATAGGTTATATTCTGATTGTAATTGAGCAGATACACAGTTCTGTACAGGGAACTGCAGATACGCAGCTACTTCCCCTGCAGTTTAAACGCAATCTGCTCGCTCAGACCCAGCCAACACGCCTGCTGGGTTTACGTCTCAGAGCGAGCGTAGAGGTTATATCTCCACCTGCTGGAGTCGGCAGGAAAAACCAGCCGGTTTGCTGCTATCTGTCAGAGCTGCTGTGCCTTTAGCACTTAGAATCATGACATTCATCTCATTCTTGCAGCTTTAGCGCCACCTAGTGAGCACTGTGTAAAACCGAACTTCCAATCTAATCTCTCTTCCATTTTGTTGAAATCTCAAGGCAGAACTGAACGCTTTATCTGTTCAGTTCTGTATCTGTGATTAAAATGTTTCATTTCTGCGCTGTTCTCCTTTCATTTCAGTTTTTTCTTTCTCTCGTGCTTTTTATGTCTTTTTTGCTTTTTATTTGATCTGTTTCTCCTCTTTTTCAGGCAGTCTTCTGAAACTCTGCACTTCCTGCCCTGCGCCACGCCCTGCCACGCCCACTGACACACCCACTGCTTACTTTCATTCCACCTGCTGGGGCCAAATTATAACACACACACATACACACACATGTCAGAATCAAAGACAGAAGCCTTTTTCACACCGCAAGCAGCGCATTTTTATTTTGGAAAACAGATTAACAGTGAATTCAGACTGCCCAACTATGCAGCACAGACGGTTTATTTTATAGCCTCACAATGAGGTTCGAGAACCATTTTGCTTAGATTATTGGAATTTAAAGGTTCACAATTTTTTTTGCTAAAATGGCTTGAAATCAGCCTCACTAAATAGCAAACGGTTTCAGTTACTGATGCTATGGCAGAAATGTTGTTTAATTTATTCTACAACTAGCTACTGAGATTAAAATTATTTGTATTCATCTGGTCATGTGATCTCCGCCCCCATGAGGTTCCATTATTACCCCACTTATATGCAATATATAAAATATATATTTTCATTTACATTAGAATAATTATGTCTGTTATTAAAGGAAATGCTAAATGTGGTACTCCAGAATGCATCAGAAATGTGGTCATAATGCACGTATGCTGCTGCTCGGTGTGAAACGGGTGTAAAAGATGAATTATTCCTACTAACACATGGGTGTACACTGGGACAAAGACTGACTGCTGACTGGGGTTCTGCTCATTGCTGGTTTCCTCTGTCTGTCCCTCTGCTCTGCCATCTGCTCGAATAAGACATCTAAAACTCATCTTGTTAAACAAATACTACAAATCAATGACATGCTAACATCCCAGATACTCTCTGTTGAGAAAAGCCTTGCCTTTTCAAACACTAAAATCTTCCTGAGGGTAATTTTGTTGAGGGAATTAAGCTTGTCTGTGTTAGCTAGCTCCAAAATCGCAAATGTAATGGCAATACATGCCAAAAGTTGCTACATTATAATTTTTTTTTTTTTTTACCACTAATTATAATAATTAAATTACATTGGCTTTTAGAACAAGAATCTGTTTTATAATACAAAGTCATTCTGAGACAATGTCACTGCTTTAATGTCAATGAGAAACAATTTCCTTTGTTTGAGACATTGTTATGACAGTGTTCGGGTTATATATGGGGTCAGTTTCAGCTGACTGACCAGTAATGAACAGAGGAAGTGATTTTTCTTTTTATTTCACAAAAATATGCTCCAGCATCCTTCCTCTGTAGATGTAAACATCCTGCGGTGCTGTAGGTAGAAATAGTGAAATTAGTTTATTTACTAATGCATTTATTAGTTTATTATGCATCGCATTTAACTCTGTTCGCTTTGTGATTTAACCCATTATTTTAGACAAATCTCAGAGTCCAAAAAAAGGTATGAGTAGATCTGTGATGAAAGGAAAGCATCTGATTATGCCATATATTCCATTGTTTCTGTTCTGACCTCGGTGTGTGTTTTGCAGCAGACGTTCACAGGTCATTGAGAGATTTGAGTGTCATGACGCTGTCAACACTCCAGAACAAATGGACACAATGAATTCTTTAACAGACCCCGCCCCTTCTTACTCTAAAACAGCCAATCAGAGAGCAGGACGCAATGAGAAACGGCTCTCCAACCAGAAACAGGTACTAATTGAGGATTGTATTCGGGTGTATAATACATTTTTTGTAGTAAAAACTGTTTTGCATCTGTTGAAAATAGTATATAAATTGCAGTATAGCACTTTGAGTGTGTGAAATGATTGGACAAAACATTTTTGCTATTGTTCAGTAAGTTGCTGAGTGCGTTTACAGCAATAAGCCAGTTCAATCTTGATCATCCAATCACATTTCAGAATCAGAACTCTCTGTTTTATAATGATATTTCAAGGAGGCCTAGTAGCAGTATTTCGTTAAAATCATCAGTAATGTTTCTTTGAATTCATTCATTTTTAATTTCTTTCTGAAACTTGCAGGATTTCTCATTGGATTCGGCTAAAGGCCGGGCGGATGAGGATTATTCACTAGCTGGTTACCGAAGGGCCAAAAGTCTGGATCGCAGAACCACAGAGACACTCATGACTGTAAGACCACACAAATAACACACAAATCCCCATTAATTATGGTTATGATTGACAATTTTTTTGATTATGGTATTTTATTTATGGTTATGTATTAAATCAAATAGTGTTGGTAGTAATGGTTATTAAACATAACAGAGGTAGAAAGTATTAGGATTATTTTATTTTTTATTAAATTAAATTATAAACAAAAAATAGAACTTTTATGTTAGCTAATATTAAGTCATGACTGAATTTTATTTATTGTGATTTTTTAAATATTTTAATTAAAAAAATTGAAAAAATTAACATTATTGTACATTTTGTGAATATAGAAAAATGTTTCATTTCAAATGTTATCACGTCATTCAGTAAAATCGGCATTAATCATTTGTTTCTCTGAATTCAAATGTGTCATTTTAGTTAGAAATGTTTTGGTGTCCATTAATATCATCTTTTAATGGGAGTATATGTAAGAATTTTCGCTTTTTTATTGCCAGTGTGTGAACGGCTTGTAACGAAACCCCGACTTCCTAGCTTGTCTATGATTTTTTTCTTGTGAAGGACTCTGAAAAATCAAAACGATTTGACGTTTGAGCCTCCTGAGAGGCTCTCTTCCGTTCAATGACACATGAAACGAATGCTTATATATTGTTCAGGATAATGCCGTGAGAGCCATTCTGTACTGTAATGTCTGTGATGTAAAGAGATTAATTCAAACTATAGCCTCACATAGCCAGATCTATATAGTCTATAGTCTCAAATATACTTTATAATCAAACCATCATAACAGTGTAATTTTAATTACCTCATCTATCGACATGATGCCGGTAAATTATTCTGAATTCTACATACTATAATTGAATTGTACGTGTTTCAAAAGGGACGTTTAAAGACCGATGTGCATGACTAAAGACTTAACCCTCATCTGAACTCTGAACAACTTTCCTTTTCTTTGTCGCTCATTAAGATGCAAGACTATGACTGTTTGATTCTCACAATGGTTAACTTTCAATTTGTTTGTTAGAATTATATTGCATTACATGCAAAATCGAATATGAACCATATAAACTAAAGTGTGTTTAGAAAAACTACTTGTATAATTAATTACTCTTAAGAACACAGCATGTTTATTTCTAAGGGGCTGCAAGGCTCTTAGAGTGTCTGCGTTTCAGCTGTTAGTCCTGCGTTCATGCAGAACCACTTCACCACCCGTGATTATAAATAGCATTCACTCAGAGCGTTAGGACCAGAGACGCATGCCCAAACACACACATGCACACATGAGAACACAGATTCGTGGTCATACACACAGAAAGACGGCATGTGAGTCAGAAGCGTGTGAAGAACAGGTCACAGATGAAACTCAACAAGACTAAGGTACTGTGAATGGTGAACTACCAAACGTCTGTTGGGTGTGATCTTCACTGGACTAGATCTGCTCAATACTGCAGCATTAGATACTATGGTAGAGGGTTTGTATTATTATTATTGGTTGTGTAATTTTAGGTTGAAGATTAGTTTGTTTATGGCTTTGTGAGTTACCACTGCTTGTTCAAATCTTGCAGTTTATTTGTTTCTTTCTGACTTCTGACTTATGGTCATGGTTTTATGATGGAGAAGTCATTTTTAGGACTTTTTAAGCACTTTTTAAACTAAAAAAATTGTCTTTTCTATATTTGTTTTGTTTTATTTAAAATAATGTATGTAATATTATTGTGTTTGTTTATGAAGTCTTAACTGTTGATGTCTTATTAAAAAGAGTTTTACATGTAGCTGATTGCATGTAAAGTCCTTTAAAACAGCATTTTAAAAAATCATGAATTGTGAACAAATATCTCACTGACAAAAAATACCAAACAATATTATTGAGAACAACAGGGACAAGCCGATGGCCTGGGTTGCCAAAATATATTTGCATTTTACTTTGTCTATAGGCATATAAATTGTATGTTTAATAAAATGTGTTAATTTTCTCTGTAGGCGAGATACATTTTATTTTAAGGAAAAAAATATTTTAAAATCCTAAAAAGTAAGGTAGAAGACTAATAACTAGAAGTCAATGGGATTCATTCATGAAACACAGGTTAATGTAAATAATTTATAAATCTATTTTTGAGTGAATAGTTGCATTGAATTTTAGTTTGTGGTCATGAAAACTTGATTACCGTAACGTTTATTAACAATTTGCTGTTCCTGTTAATGTTTATAAATGTTATGTTTTGTTCTCATCTCTTTTCAGCCGGACCTGCTGAACTTTAAGAAAGGATGGATGACCAAACTGTACGAAGATGGATTGGTGAGTCTAAAATGAACCAGTGAAAGTCTTAAACAGCTTGTCTGAACGTTGAAGGTGGAGATTATTCAAAAGGTTTGTTCTGCTTCTGTCTCTCTTGGTGTCTCAGTGGAAGAAACACTGGTTTGTTCTGACCGATCAGAGCCTGAGGTTCTACCGTGACTCCATCGCTGAGGAGGTGAGTGTTTTCATAAGCGATTAAAGCGGCACTGTTAACTAACTTAACTATGTCCCTCGTGTTCCTCAGGCTGCTGATCTGGACGGAGAGATCGATCTGTCCACATGCTACGATGTGACCGAATTCCCAGTTCAGAGGAACTATGGCTTCCAAATCCTCGTGAGTGATGTTATGTTATTGTTTTGGTTGTATTTTACCCCTATAAAGACTGTGATGTTGTAGGGCTGGGTGGTGTGAATATACACTCTTAAAAAATAAAGTTTTACAAAAGTAAAACCATAGAGGTTTTTGGTTCCCCAAAGAATCTTTCAGTGAACAGTTCCTAAAAGAAGCATTTTTAAGAACCTTTTTCCACTTTAAAGAACCTTTTATGGACTGGATTAAAGGTTCTTCATGGAACCAGCGATGCCAATAAAGAACCTTTTTTTTTAAAGAGTGTACCAGTGATGTACACTATAGAAGTTTGGGTTTGGAATAATTCAGATTTCTTTAAAAAAAAAAATATATATATATATATATATATATATATATATATATATATATATATATATATATAGTCTCTTCTGCTCACCAATGCTGCATTAATTGATGAAAAATACAGTAAAAACAGTAAAATTGTGAAATATTATCCAGCACAACTGATAATAATAAGAAATGTGTCTTAAGCAGAAAATCATCATATTATACTGATTTCTGAAGGATCATGTGACACTGAAGACTGGAGTAATGATGCTGAAAATTCAGCTTTGATCACAGGAATAAATTACATTTTAAAATATACTGAAATGAAAAACATTTATTTTAAGTGGTTATAATATTATTATTTTGCAATGTTACTGTTTTTACTGTGTAGTTGATCAAATAAACGGAGCCTTCTTTCAAAAACATTAAAAATCTTAATTATTCCAAACATAGTGTATATACCATTTGTTTATGTATATACTAAAACTGCTCAATGATCTAACCGTAAAGGTCCTTGCACACCGAGACCGAAATTCTCGTCCCTCCGTAAGAAATAAATACGGCCTCACGTTGTCAATCACGCTTACACACTGCCTCCAAAACTTATTAAAAAAAATGTTGCATTCGTAGCAAGTTTTTTTTAGAGGTGTTTTGACAATTCAGAGCCACCAAATGACGAATATGAAAAAACGCATAAAATTTACAAAAATTTCGGACTCCTTAAGTTAAGTGAACCTTAACTTGTACTTCTTTGGTGATGCTGTCCATCCCTGCGCTCTTGAGTTATTGATGCTAGACAAATATGTTACTAGGATTGCAGTGGTATGTTTTCACACCTAAATAAAGCCCTGGTGATGTTATCTGTAACCCTAACGCTGTTCCTCACTAAGCATTGTTTCATCACTAATGTCACCTGATCTGTCAGCAGCTGTGACATCATCACTTCCCTCTAAAATATCACCCCACAAGTCCAATGCCACACTTCAGACGTTTGTCTAATACTCTTTTTCCTTCACTAAAGGGCAAATCGATTTTTTTTAATATCAAATATTTGTTTTTAATATCAAAGTTGTAAGGTTTTATTCCGGATAATCACTTTAAATTGCAATTTCATCTGATGGATGGAAAAATGGGCAGAAGACTTATAATGATAACGTTTTAATTCATAAATGGTTAATTTACATGCTACTGTGTTTTATTAATAAAGCTGTTGAGATGTACTTGATATTGTGTTGTTCGTCTAGGTGGCGAATGACTGTAGGTTCCTTGGTGCTGTTTTTAAAGTTATTTTAGAGATGTCAGATATAGCAGAAAGCGTTGGCCGCCTCTGTGTACAGACGAACAGCGGGGCGTCAGTGTCAAGAAATGAATAACAACTGTAAATATAACTTCAGCCTGCTATCTTTATGCCTTGGATAGAGAATGCCACGGATAAACTATCGTAATACTAAACTCCCATCTTAAACTCCTCTTGCCGCCTGATCTGTCAAATTCTAGTTTTCACTAGATGTATATCATAAACTTTTATTCCAGTATGTGATTGGACCATTTATTGTGGTATAATCTTGTTACTGAGAGAAAGATGCCGGACTGTGACATGCTTTCATTCAGTTTTTTTTGTGAATTTGCACGGTTCCCATATTTTATATGTCTCATAATTATGATATCTAGGCCTATAAAAAAAAATTGCTCAGACAATATTACCTATAGTTAATATAATTTTTATAGCTATGCTCAGCTCTGAAATATTTATTTATTTATTTATTATACTGTTATATTTAATATATAATATTATAATATAAATATAATAATTTACACTAAAATATTTAGAGCTGAAAAAATAACCAAGAAATTATTATTTTTGTAAGTAAACTTATTAACCTTTTTTTTTTTTTTTTTTACAGTCGTTCAGTAATCATGACTGGAAAAGTCTTGTAAAAGTTATAGAAACTCATTGGATTTACAATATATTCTGTGGCGCTTGTAGTCGAATTGAACAGCAATGTCAGAAGTGAACAGAAATAGTCTTTTTTAGTTCAACTGTCATGCATCTGATCGATCGACTCAGTGTCCTTGTCTTCCTCTCAGAGTAAAGAAGGGGCATTCACACTGTCTGCAATGACCTCTGGGATACGTAGAAACTGGATTCAGGCCATTCTGAAGAACATGCGGCCCACTGTCGCTCCTGATGTCACACGGTGAGCTTCAACATCATGTTTAGTTTGAAAAGTATGGAAAAAGAACATCAAACATTTACAAATTAGACTTCCCTCTGTAACTTAATTAGGAAAATCTATACTATAAAGGTGAAGTGTGTCATTTCTGGGGTGTTTCATAACCTTATATAAACAGTACATGCTTTCCGGAAAGCATTTGAGCACATTAACTTTTCTTTGGAAAGATGTCAACTTCCATTTTTCCTCTTGAGATTTCCTCAAAAACTGTTTTTTTTATTCATTATTATTTTTGTTTTCTTCTGTTCCTAACTTACCTGTATCATTTATTTTCTTGTGTTTTTTCTGCTCCGTTTATCTGACCACAGGAAAAATGTGTCTCTGAAACTTTCAGTTCTTATGCCCAGGTTGGCATTTCCTGTTCTTATTCAAACCTGTGTGTGTATTTGTGGCCGCTGTTGTGTCAGCTGAGTTTAGCGATGTGTTTCGTGATGTTCTGGCTTCTATCTGTTATGTTAGTAATTTCTGTTCCCTTTTTGCTTCTGTCATTTGCCTGTTTGCTATGTTTATAATGGGGCTGTCAATTTAACATGTTCATTTAGTACACTTAATTGTATTACAAACAGAATGGAAAGAGATAAATTAAATTAAATTAAAGAGCCTTCAAAAATGTATGCTTAGTTAATTTGGAGTGTTACATCGTGATATGTGTGAAATCCTGTCTGACTGAATGACATTTTGTCAGCTTCACATTGGATAAACCTAAATTAAACCTTTTCATTATGGACAGACAATTTAAAATAAAACCATATAAAGACACACATTAGAAAAAAGAACATGTCTGGTTAGGGCATGGTGGTGTTCTGTGTAATTTCTAAAGGAAATTAGGAAGACCTGCAACAGAACATTCATGTATCGATGTATCTGTAAAGCATTGGTAAAGACCTAAACAGCTAATTTAATTATAAATCTAATCCATATGGGACATTTACCAAAGCTGAAGTCATCACAATACAGAATTTAATAATCAGTTATCAATTATTGGATGATACTTATACTTATTTTAGGCCTGTTAAAAATATCCAATAATTTAAAAACACATACACATATGTAACTTTTTTTTCTTAAAATAATTAAATTTAATGCATTAAAACTAAATGTAATCGATTTTTGAATGCTTTTAATACTTAAATATATTTACAAGCATATTTCATTAAAAATGTGAAGTTTCATCTATTGATGGTTTTTGTTGAAGATACTGGTAAACAGGATGGCAGGTATAGTCTCGCCATTTCTTGTTGTGATGTTACATCACCTCTTTCTTTGAAGAGGATGAAAAATAGCATTGCATCAGTGCCCACTTTTAGAACACACCCTGCAGCGCGCACAGACACACATGAGTGTTTACCAACATGTTTGACAGTGGTTGAATGCCATGCAGTGATCAGATGGTTTTCCTCACCCTACTAACCATTAATCAAACCATCCTGTCTTCGTGTGTGTGTGTGTGTGTGTGTGTGTGTGTGTGTGTGTGTGTGTGTGTGTGTGTGTGTGTGTGTGTGTGTGTGTGTGTGTGTGTGTGTGTGTGTGTGTGTGTGTGTGTGTGTGTGTGTGTGTGTGTGTGTGTGTGTGTGCGTGTGTGTGTGTGTGTGTGTGTGTCTCTCTCTCTCTTTGTTAACACTGTGCATGTTTCACAACACATTTTCATCTTGGTATAGAGGGTATGCGTGTGACATCACCATCGGCCGGAGTGACTGCGGTTACGAGTGGCAGCATTGGTTTTCAGCGTAAATGCCACGAAGAACACACAAAACGCATCTAAAATGGGAAAGAGCTTTGAAATTGACTTTACAAACAGATTTGACAAGAAATCTAAGGTATGTTTTTACAGACTGCCGAAAGCTACAGAAAGAGAAGCAAATGGATCACTGCAATTCATAGAAACAACTGGACTCCAGGCAGCGAAAGATGGATTTGCAGTTATCATTTTGTGTCAATATGCTGAATTTTGGGGTAAATTTATACCCTATATATTGCATTGTTATATACTGTATTGTATTGACAACTCATCAATTAAATATTTACCATTGTATATTCTGCATAATTGGATGTTAAAAAAAAAAAAACGTTTTAGGACTGAACGATGTGATGATATATATAAACATTGATATAAGTGATCACCGGATTTAGACCTACCTATATTGTATTTTATATAAAGCATTCACAGGCAAAATTGCTTTATGTATTTCCCCGGCATCAAAATCAGGCACATATACTGTAAATATCAGGAACCACGATTCCTGGCTGCATTTTAATATCCATGGATCACTGGATTTTTGGTAAGTTGTAAGAAACACTATATCAAGTCCAACCTTTCATTTAAACTATTAAATCCAGTCACACAGCAGCTCTTTTGCCACTCATCCAATGTGTGATGTCAATGCATACCCTCTATAGTTATGTCCACAATTAGGGCATAATTCTGTGTGTTTTTGGTAACCATTCAGATTGACCCACAATGCCATATGGAATAGTTCTTTGTGAAAAACTAATATTAAGGGAGTGGCAGTGATGCTTACCTTAGCAAGCACCAATAATAATTCAAATACTTATACTGTATACTGTATTGATTCAGTATCTTCTCTTGTCACAGTTCCCTTCCAGAAGAGCGAACCAGATCAAATGTGGAGCAAAACTTCATCCAACCCCCTCCTAACTTTTCGCAACTCTCGAACAGCTCTGTAGTTGAAGCTAAAAAGTCACATGAGGTCATCACAGACTCTGCTCCTCCTCCTGAGCAAAAGAGTCGAGTCAACAAGCGAGAGGGACGCTCTAAAACATTTGACTGGTCCGAGTTCCGCCCAGGACAAGAAAACGGGAGCGGTCAACCCTCAATGAAGAGGGCAGACACTTCAGTCACTATCTCATCTTCACCCTCTTCCACCTCCTCTACTGCCTCCTCTCCCATCTCCAGCACCTCCTCTCATCAGACGTCGTCCTCCATTACAACCACCAGCCATACTGACAAGTTGCCACAGCGAGATGAAGAAGAATATATGCACCACCATCAGACCACACCGACAGCAGGTGCAGTCAATGCGTCAGAGCTCTCGTCAAAGCTCCCCCATAAAGTGCCACAGGAACAAGGAAAAATGGATGTGGACCAACTCAGGGACACGCAGGAGGTTGATGGTCACCGAAACTCTAATGTCCAAGTGGAAATTGAGCAGAGGTGGCAGCAGGTAGAAACAACGCCCCTCAGAGAGGAAAAGCAGGTACCGATCGCTGGCAGCTCCCCTAACACCTCAAATACACCTGTTGCAGAAAGAGTCATTCCTCAAGAGATGACCACCGTACTGGAAAAGGAGGTAAGAACCATCAGTATTTATTTCTTGCCTAATTTTCCATCATAAAATGATGAGTATGTCTAGGTGCAGACTACTTGTGTGCTTATACCATCTCCTTAAGTTTTTTGATTGCATTCATATCAGTTCTGAACATTGTGTAATTTCAAATCTGATTGTTTTCCACTGATGTACGCTGATGTTCACAGTTGGGTCAGGCACAAAGGGAGCTAGCCAGACTCCAGCAGCAGAACAGTGTCTTACAGGAGCAACTTCAGGATGCGCGTGGGAGAGAGCAGAACGCCCGGGAAGGATATGTACTACAGGTACCCAAACAGAACTGAACCTAGCCAGAAAAGATACAGAAATCAAAATCTTCTGTAGTTTTTGTGGCTCTTTCTTAATTGATTTCAATACTAATATAATTTTGGGTGTTAATGAAACTCTGAGCATGAGTGCTACTAACTGATCTGCAATGTCTCTCTTTCCCTGGGCTCTGACTGGGTTTTGGTTAAAACTCTTGTATCCAAACTACAAGTTTTCTGAAGATAACAAATGTGAACATCTAGCAAGCTTTCAGCTGTGCTTTTCTATTTTTTCTTTGTTGTTTCATTCATTTCTTGTCATCCTTTGCATAATTTGCATGGTGTTATCATTCCTGTGTTCTTCATTTTCCTTGTAGGTGTAGTGTTACTCCATCTGTTTCTTCCTTCATCTCTTAAGTTTCCTCTTGTATTTTTTTCTGTACAGTGTCATTTATATTATCCACAAAGACACAGTTGCATTTCATAGTTGCATTCTGTAGTTCCACAGCCTCTTTAGATCATTTATTTCCCTTTTTTTATTGTGTTGTTCACATTTTTCCCTCATTGTTGAGCACCATTTTCTCCATCTTTGATGTTATCTAGAAAAAGCACAGTGGAAAGCTTGAGTAAGTATGTAACTTCGGAAATTGAACTCCAAACGTTCCTGGGTTCCCAGCCACAGCCTAGAAGACGTTGAGCATCATGTATGTGGCCATACAAGAGAAGACTTCCTGTTACTAATTGTACTTTCCTCTTAATCTCTTAAAGAGTGACACAACCGCTGCAAAGCCTTCGTCTGATGCAGCGTCTACCCCTGTTCACCGAGCACCATGGCAGCGCCTCAGCAAACTGAACCAGGATCTAAAGTCCGAGCTGGATTCCCAGCGTCGTAAGCAAGATAAGTCCAGTCAACAAGTTGGCAGCTTGAGGCGTAGCTACAGCGAAGCAAAAGATATCATAGGACACCATGAGGCAGAGATCGAGGCCTTGGAGGAAAAGCTAACGGCTGCCATGGCAGAGATTGTCGTGAGCGAGCAGGCTGTGGCACGAATGCGTAGCGAGCTGAAAATTGAACGGGTTCGCTGTCAAGAACGTGAGGAAGAATGGGTCCGAAATGAGGTGACGTTGCGGTCACATCTGCGAGAGAGCGAGGAACGTCTACGTCAAGTTGAAGCCAGTTTGCTAGAGAAGAGCCAGGAGTTGAGGCAGCTCGAACAGCAGCAAGCTTTGCAGAAAGACCAGCACAGAGACATGCAGAGGTTACAGGAGAGACTCTCTGAGGCCACTGGGCGTCTGATTTCCATTGAAGAAGCTCAGACTATGAAAGAGGAGCGGGAGAGAAAAGAGCAGCGGAGCCTGGAGGAGAAACATGAGCGTGAGCGACAGGGACTGACCTGGAGGTTGTCAGAATCCGAAGAGAGGAGGCGTGAAGTAGAAGAGCAACTGCAAGAGGCACAAGACCAAGTGGAGGCGCTGCTGAGAGGGAGTGGTGGGATGCCAACTATGGAACTCAGGGATGAAGTACATCGTCTTCAGCAGGAATTGGATGTTCAGACAGATATGGTGGAAATGTTGCGGAAGAGTGTGAGGAGGCTGGAGGAGGAACGTGATCAGCTTACTTGCCGCTGTCAAGAACTCCTCAATCAGATTTCCGAGGCTGACCGAGAGGTTGGGAAGCAACAGGCATGTTTAACGACGGTGGAAACAGACTATCACTCCCTTGAGAGCTCGTACGAGCGTGTCTCGGAAGAATTTGCTAGGATAAGTCAAGTGCTACGAGGGAAGGAAGAGGAGGTGAAGCAGACAAAGGAAATGTATGAGCAACTAATCAGACAGAAGGAGCAGGACTTGAGTGAGGCCCTAATAAAGATGGCTGCCTTAGGCAGTAGTCTAGAAGAAACGGAAGTTTGCTTGCAGCAAAAAGAGGAACTTCTTTCTAAAATGAAGCATGATTATCCAGGACAGGTTGAGTCCCGAAGAGCAGAACAGGAGCTACAGGCAAAACTGGTGGTTGCAGAGGATCGAATTGCTGAGCTGGAGGAACACCTCAATGCCCTGCGACTTGGATATGCAGATCTCAGAATGCGACGTTGCCGCTCACAGGAAGACATGCTTGAGGGTTTGAAAGGGATGCAACATGATGTTCCCTCATCCTCAAGTCTCTCCCAACTTCCTATTGCAAGAAGTAGCTCAGAGACGGAAATGTCCTTGGTAAAGCGGCAGAGGATTCGCTTTTCCACCATCCAGTGCCATTCCTATCAGCGGTCCGCAGACAAATGTCAAATGGAAAACACATCTTTGGATCTGACACAAGATCTGAGCCTAGACCACATGCATGACCTGAGCCTGACCCAAGATATCAGTGTAGCCAGTGACAGTTCATTCCAGCAGTGCAAAGATCCAGAGAAGTTCATCTCCATTATACATGCTCTGGAAACCAAACTATTGGCCACAGAGGAGAAGCTCAGACACCTCACTGAAAAGATACGGGAACAGCCTGATCTTTCAACGATGCAGGAACATCTGAGCACCAGAGCAACCATGGAGGACTGCACGGCTAAAACTTGTGATGAATTACCAATGGATGAATCCAGTCAGAAATCCCTCAAGACTTTTGGTGAGCAAGACACTGATCAATATGAGAAGGCATTGGCACTGGTAGAGTCTTGCACAGAAAAAGTCAGAGAAATTCTTAGCAATCAGAAAGAGACCAGTTCTACTGAATCTCTCATTTTTACCCTTGCAGAAGTAGAGAAACTGCTGGTTTGTGCCACCACATACCTGAGGAAGGGTAGCACATTCTACAAGTCATGCCAGATCTTTGATACACCAGATGTGCAATCAAGGAAGGAAAGTATAAAACAGTTTGCCAGAACATTATCCTTTGAGGCTGAAGTTCTGGAGAGGATGGGGTTCTCTCTGCAGGACCTGAACTCTGATATTATGTTGGCCCTAAACTCCATTCACAAGGATGCTGAAAACATCAAGAAGGATTGTGATGGCTGTATCTCAATTGTTTATGCTGATGTACTTACAAGAAAACTTATGCTGGAGACCATGTTCTTGGCAGAGGTGGATAAGCTTGAGTTGGGTAAACTAGCAAATAGTGCTTTTTCACAGGATGTCATCAAGAATGTCTGCGTTAGTGCCGAGCTTGCCTATTCACTTCAGAATCTAACAATGAATTTTCAGGAAAAATTTGATGAGCTTCAAAAGGACTTGGTCAAAGCAAATGAAACTTTAAAACAAAGAGACATGGCTCTGAAAGATGCTGTTAGTGCGTCAAAGCATGCTCAAATTGAGGGCATGCTTCAAAGCAATACTGATCATCTTGCTGATGTCACCCCTCCTGAACTTGCTCCCTACATGGAGCGGATTGAGATGGAGGAAGCTCAAAGTTTAGCAGACGAGATTGTCCGCAGACACTTAGCCATCGGCACGCTATCCCATAGCGCAGAATCAGAATCACATCTGCAAACAGGCTGGGAAAATCTTATTGCTGAGCTCAAGAAGCAAGCAAAAGCCCTCCGTAATATTTCTCAGGAAATTGAGAGGGTCTGCGAGGAAGGGGAAACAAATTCACTTTCCGGACTTGCGAATGCCATCCAAATGAGCTCATGGCGCAGTGATTCCAGCTCGGTTTGCATGCGAGAGGCCTTGATGCAGGTGCAGGTCACATATGTTGCTTGCAGGTTGCGAGCAGGTCACACGAGGGAACTTTCTCTTTGCCAGGAGACAAGCCGCAACATGGCAGTGCTCGTCCAAGAACACGCTGAGAGTGTTGCAGCCATCCAAAGGCACTACCAGAGCTGCGTAGAGAAAGAGCATCTGAGCTTCACTGACACTATAAGTTCCTTGCAGGAGGAGAATGACATGCTTCGAGGGGAACTATCCTATAAGCTCAGGGAGCTGCAGGAGCAACGGCAGAACTTAAACCAGTTGGAAGAGGAGTTTCATAGGGAGAAAGAGGAGCTGAAGAGCAAGCATGCAGAAGAGATGGGAAGGGCCGGACAGGACCAGATAACCAGAGAGCTCGACTTAATGGAGCGTGCCGCAAACAACCAACACAGGCTGGAGACCCTGCTGTTAGAAATGGAAGATGCTGAGTTGAGGCACAAAGAGCACATCCGAAAACTTGAGCAGGATTTTCAGAGTAAGGTCCAGGAACTAGAACACACCAACAGAGAAGAGCTCCACAAGCTACAAGAATGCTACAGCCAGACCATCTGCTCATTGGAGGAGAGGAACGAGAAAGTGGAGAACAAAGCTGAAGTCGATGCATGTCCCATGGAGGAAGGGGATGGATCTGATCAGTTAACATGCATGGATTCAGAATCCCTGCTCCGAGTCCAGGAGCTGGAAATGCAGTTGAGCCGCATGAGAGAGGAGCTGGAACAGAAACCACTGGATGGAGATCTGACCAGCCTGAGGGAGAAGTACCAACGAGACTTGGACAGCCTCAAGGTTTAACCTTTCAACTTTCAAATTTAATGTCACACCGATCCACCGCCATGGCGCCATGTTTTTAGTTTGTTGCTGTTAATTTGGGTTGCAGTGGTTTTAGCTGATAATCGTTTTGGGAATATTGCTTATTTCATTTGTTTTGCACGTTTTAGAAACCGTACACATTTCAAAATTACAAATCAACACAGTTATGTATTATATATATATATATATATATATATATATATATATATATATATATATATATATATATATATATATATGGTCTCTTGGATTTTTTTTTAAAATAACTGCAACCCTGTAGCCTCATAACCTTGATGCTTTCCTTTTTTTTCTATGCTGTACTGCACATTAGCTGCACTGGGAGTTTTGAGCACACACAATGACCATGATTGACACCTATCACAAATTTCTCTTTACTTTTACTGTGCTCAAACGTGCTTTTACTGTGTTCAAAACACCTCGTGTTTTTAGTGTTAGCATTGTTGTCTAGTGTATTAGTGTGATTGCATGAATTCGCACTAGTCAATCAATCATGCTGATTTGCTTTTATTCCTCTGTGCCATCTGTCATCTCTCATCACAAGAGCAAATGTTTAAATGATGAACAAGACGAATCCAGCCATCCCCTTTGATGCCACCCAACCCTGTTTGTAACTTCTGTTTGATTCTGTAGCCCCGTAGAGAGTAGGGCTGGGTAAAGATTGGTTTTCTGATTAAGGTTTTCATCTGCATATTGATTCTTAAAATCCCAAGACTAATTATTTAATGTATGCCTTGTCAAATAATGCATTGAAAAATTCTTTAAAGACTCCAAAATTGACCATTAATGTGCCAAATACATGAAAAATGGGCTGAGTACATTTCATAAACGCTCTATCCACCATCAAGCCACCAAGATGGTGTACCAAGAAAAATGCACCAAGACCATAAAGACAATAGATACCCAGCCCTAGTAAAGAGCCTGGTAGGGTAGATAGATTGTGTTTGGTGTTTGTTTGTGTTTGTGATTTGATGTTGTTTGTGGAACTCAGGCAACATGCGAGCGTGGATTTGTAGCAATGGAGGAGACGCATCAGAAGGTGATAGAGGACATTCAGAGACAGCATCAGCGGGAGATCCGGAAACTTCTAGAGGAGAAGGAAAGACTGTTGGAGGAGGAAACAAATGCCACTATTGCTGGTAATAAAAGCACCACTGTATATAAAACGCACCAATTTTTCATTGACAATAAATTACTTCCAGTTTGAGTTGAAGCATCACTGTAGATTGTTTTGTGTGCAGCGATTGAGGCCATGAAAAATGCTCATCGCGAAGAACTGGAGAAAACGCATCGATCGCAGATGAGTAGTGGGAGCGCAGACATCCAGGAGCTGCGCAGACAGTACGAGTAAGACACCAAACATCACTATATCTGCACAAATCACTCTTGTTTTGGTTTACCGTTGTCACTAAGAAGATTTACATTTATCCATTAATGCTTTTAACCAAGGGAATTTTTGGAAGTTTTGATGTGTGTTTATTTACATTGTGTCCATTTAGAGAGGAGTTGCAGTCTATCCATCGCGAACTGGAGGTTTTGTCTGAGCAATACTCTCAGAAGTGTTTGGAAAACGCACATTTGGCTCAAGCGCTGGAAGCAGAGAGACAGGCGCTGGGGCAGTGCCAGCGAGAGAACCAGAAACTGCATATACACAACCAGGTCAACCAAAACTTTCTGAAAACAGCCTGATAAAGAGACTAAACTGTCTTATACTAAATTAATAAAGTTTATTTAACTAATTGTTTTTAAGGTTTGTAAATTATAAATAATCTTTATTTATGGCTAGTCAACCCATGCGAATAGGATTCAAATTAGAACTAAAAGAAATCACCAAACTTTTTATAACAACATTTTTTTGTATTTCAAGTTCTAAAATGTTATGTTTAAATATGCAAATGAGGCATTATCTAATTACATATCTACATAATACATAAAACATAATAGTTTGCATACATTTCCAGAAAATAGATCTAAACATTGGATGAAGCTGGGTCTCATTTTGTTGACATTTTAGAGTCTATAAATGTACATTTTGGATATCTCTATTTATCACTCCTTAAATCAGTAATTATCAACCAGGAAAAAAAAATCACCCTGTTTTTAGGAATAAATGTTGTATAAAATAAGGCAAATGATAAATGAACAAGTGGAGATTTCTGACTCATTTTGAGAAAACGACCTTCAAAGATATGTATTATAATTGAAATCTACAACAAAATATATAAAATAAAGTGTGATAAAATAAAAACCCTTAAAAGTGTAGTTTGGATGTGTTTTTTTTCCCACTTATCTAAAACATGTTATAAAAAGCCAAATAAATAACCTTTGCCTGGCCACCATGTTCCCCACCATGATATAAACATGTGTGTGTGTGTGTGTGTGTGTGTGTGTGTGTGTGTTACAGGAACTAAATCATCGTCTGAATGAGGAGATCACTAGAATGCACTCCTGCATCAGTGGAGACAAACTGACTTCCTCTCTAACACAAGGCAAAGACATCTATGAACTGGAGGTAGAGCACAAACTCTCATCTGAATTTTCATCAATTAAAGGTGTCATGCACATCATCTAAATGTTGTTTTGCTGCAGGTTTTGCTGCGAGTGAAGGAGTCAGAGATCCAGTACCTCAAACAGGAAATAAACTCTCTCAAAGACGAGCTGCACACGGCACTTCGAGTAATATGCACACACATGAGTTGTGTTTCTCAGTACATGTGTTTGTCTTTAACAGCTCTCCGAACACATGCTAGCACGTCCTGATGTGTCGTTCATATGTGTTGCAGGATAAGAAGTATGCCTCAGATAAGTACAAGGACATTTACACGGAGCTGAGTATCGTGAAGGCTAAAGCTGACTGTGACATTAACAAGCTGAGGGAGAAACTTTTGGCTGCTACAGAAGCTCTTGGGGAATTAGACGCTGAAGGAAGTGGCGTTACTGCTGGATACGGTGAGGCGTTTTAAGGATTAGTTAACACAAAAATGGCAACTCTGAAATCATTTACTCAGCTTCATGGCATATCAAATACACATGATTTGTTTTTTTCCGTAGTGCACCAAAGGACAAAAAAAGCATCATAGAAGTACTAGTTATTAACCCATATAGATTTTTTAGTGACTGATGCTGATATTCTGATATAACTAAAGTCTAATTAATTTAACATTTTCAGTTTAATTATAGCAATTAAGAAGAGCACGGATACACTGAACTTAAACAATTATATCTTGTTTTGTATTATATCATTTAAAAAAATATATGTATTTTTTTTAAATGTTACTAAAATTGTTACTTAATGTTTTTACTTTACTTACTCAAAATGCACCTAAAATATTTGAAAACAGAAATGTAGATTTAAATCATGCCGATTTTGTTACTGATACAAAAATAGTGTTAATATCAGTTATTGGCTGATGCAGAGGATTTCATATTTGATCGTCTCAACTCAGGTCATTCCCAAACTCCGGCCAAATTATTACAATAATAATACAAACATTAAAAGTTTTACTGTGTCTGTGTATATGTATGAGCTGAATTGTATTTGTGTTTGATACAGACATTATGAAGTCAAAGAGTAACCCAGATTTCCTGAAGAAAGAAAAATCCAGACAGATGCGTGGGGTCAGGTCAAAGGTGAGAGTTCAGAGTGTGTGTGTCTGTCTGTGTCATAAATAGTCTTGTCAGCCATTGACAACTCTGAATGTATTGATATGACTGTACATTTATGTGTAAATTTGTCGTTTGTGTGTATGTGCTGCCACAAAATTGATATAGACTATACTATGCAAAAAGTCAATATATAGTTTATTTTTAGTCATTGATCCACTAAAATCCATTTTACATTCGAGTTTCTGAATCTGTCAGTGGCAGACAAAATCCTGCAATATTTATTTATTTTTTCAGTTTTTTGTAGTAAATGGTACATAATTATGGAAGCTTGTTTCCGCTATGGAATAAAACATGAAAAATGTAATTTGCAAATTTTGATCTCACAATTCTGACTTTTTTTCTCGGAAAAATAAGCTATACAGAATTTGTTAGGGTTTTTTTTATCTTATTTTTAAGTGACAAGCCTAGTATTTATGTGTATGAAATATGAAACCGTGTACACGTGTATGTGTGTGTGTGTCCTCATATGTGTACGTTGCCCTGTCAGGCAGAGATTGAGGGGTTTGTCGGGGGTAGCTGACCGCAGTGACCCCATCAGGTGCAACAGGTGAAGCATTCATCGCTCTTGTGAGAGTACGGCTATGTTAGCATGGAATATGGAGCATATTGCACAGAATACTGTATCCCACAAAAATGCAAATCGTCCCACTTCCATATCCAGTGTGAGGAATTAACCGAAAGCATAAGTGCCATGATTTTAACCTCTCTTCTTTGACATATTTACACAATATTTAATTAAAGTGCTCCTATTATGCTATTTTAAAGGTTCTTAAATTTCTTTTGGATTCTCCTACAATAGGCTTATATGCAATAGGTCAAAAAACACTTTCATTTTCTCATTATATACATTGCAGCATCAGCTCTTTTCTCACAGTGTCTGAAACGGTTCAATAAAGAATTCATTCTCTCTAAACTCCTCCTTTCCGAGAGCTGCTCTGCTCTGATTGGTCAAATGGCCCAGTCTGTTGTGATTGGTTGACCGCTTACAGCAAGGAAACCAAACACTCATTACCATATCTGAATTTCAGCTCTTCCTCAGCACTTGATACACAGTGAAATGAACAGTAACAATGGCGTCCGTTTTACCGTATCAATTCCAGCGCGAGTCTCATCCTTTGCAAGTGCATCAAAGTGGATTTGCTTTTGTAGCGCAGAAAACAGCATCTTCTCGACATGTCAACAACACAAACCAAACTCTTCCATCTCAACTATAGCTACAGTGTTTGAGGCCAGGGGCCAAGTAGACGTTCACCAGCAGCCAATGAAGACCATAGGATGGCATTATGCAAATTAGTTACAAACCTACATTGGTTGGAGCAGGAAGTGAGACTGGAATTATTGACGACTTGTTTCAGGCAGTCTTTCTTTTAAGAGACAATAACTTCAATTGTCTTTGATCTTTGAAACTTACATTCACAAACTGCTATATTACACACTACATGAAAGGTAATGTCAGAAGAAGCATAATAGGGGCACTTAAAAATGCAAAATTACATAATGGAATTCCACTCACATGCAATGTGAAATAACAATGTAACATACTACAGTTTTAGCATGGGATAATACCTACTGTTTCATATTAAAAAAAAAATTAAACACTAGGTGGTGTACATTGTATACTGTGCAGTATTTAATAAGCTCGTATTCCATTTGGAACACAGCCTTTGAATCCTGCATGAGCCCTACACCTTCCCGACAGTTTGAAACTCTCCTGCAACTTAACCTGGTTTGGCAGGTCGACACATAACCCGCATAGATCACATTTTTCTGAATGTTATGTGTTCTTACTGTTTTTATGTAGTTTTCTTGCGTTGTGTGTGATATGCGTTTTTTTGGTGTTTAAGTAGACTTTATCCCTATTTGGATGGTAATTGTTTGTAAATGCATTTGCATGACTCCCTTGACTTAAGTTTCAGTTGATCATGTTCATTTTCGCTCTTATGTGCTCCTCATGTGCACTACACAGTCAGCTGTGGCTCTGATGATAATGGCCTGTTACTTGTGAACTCAAATTACACTAATGATAGATGCTTCGAGAAAAACACTGACATTTTTAAGTCCGACGATGGTAATTAAATCATTGACTGTCTCCTACAAATGCTGAAGTACCACATGTGTAAAACAATTACCGTCTTAATAGACTTTTGTGTGTGTTATTGTCATTTTTCTTGTATGTTTCTCTGTGATAAGCACTGAATATATTAAACAACTTAAAGGGACATTTAAGGAAATGTTTTTGTTCCTCAAACTCTGTTTCTTTCTTTCTTGGGAAACATGAATTTAATATCTATTTTTGTGTACTTTTGGGGTAAATTGTCACCAAATAACATCTCATGTTCCTGCTAAACAATTGTTCATTACTTAATGACACGAGTAAATGAAGTGTCATGTGTCTTGTTTAGTTCTTGAAGGCAATGAGAGCGATCTAATAGTGTAATAATAAAGAAAGCGGACACCCGTGTGTGTTCAGATGGCACAGAGTGTTCATGTGAACGTCTTTTGCAGGTGTCGTGTTGCACAATGAAGCAGCCACAGTCTCAGACAGTGAATGTGAATCTAAAACCATTTAGAGGAAAAGAAGTGAATATAGAAACAGGCTTTGGTTTAAACCCTGAGTGTCCCTTTAAGCCCAGGAATGTGCATGTGAACCAACATACAAGTCAAGTTTAGAAAGGAGTCCAAGTTCAGTCTGAAGTATTCTAATGAACTGCCATGTCTGAAAAATATGATCAAGGGAAGTCATAAATGTTGATTGTAATTAGTTAGCTTTTAGTGGTTTTAAAATACTCAAACATGAGTAAATGCAATGTAACATGTATTCATATATTTATTTTTCATTGATTATAAATAATGTTAAATATGTTGGCTTGTTTATTTGCATTTTTAAATGACAGACTTATATACAGCAGAGAATAGGATTTAATTGTAAATTATGTTGGCCATTGAATTTAAAGAACTGAAGAGAAAATTACTTTTTGGATGATGTAGTTTTGCAATCTAACATAATCATTTGTTGTTGTTTTTTGTAGTAGCATTTTTTACTTATTTAATGAAACTATTGAATTTTATTTTTAATAATTTATTGCATTTATTTAAATTTTGTACAGTTTTATCCAGTCTATTAAATACAGCCAACAATATAATTTAACTAATTTATGTTGGCCATTTAAATTAATTTAATGAAATTATTGAATTTTATTTTTAATAATTAGATTTTTATTTTTATAAGTTGTATTCAGGCTATTAAAAACAGCTGAGAATATAATGTAATTGAACATTTTATTGGTCATTGTTTGGTAAACATGGTTCATTTCAACCAGCCTTTTTAAAAATGATATCAAAGTGGAGTTTTTCCTCAAAGTGTGATTTAAAGATCACATGATTGAAATTAAACAAACGTTCTCTTATGTGCGCATACTGAGGTCTTAAGGACTGTTTTTATTTATTTATTCCCAAGTATTAAAAATATCAAATTTCTCTTTCTCTCTTTCACAGAGTTTGAAGGAGGGATTGACTGTACAGGAGAGGATGAAGCTCTTCGAAACGAAAGACTCCAGAAAGATATAACACATTCTTTCTTTCACTCTCTTGTTCCTCTTTGTATTCTCACTCTTTTTGTCTTCATTGAGATCTTGGTTGGTAGATGAAGCAGGGTGAAGAACTGTACCTTTCTGATTGTGTTTTAATATTGTTCATGTGAATTAAGGGAATTACGTTTCAATATTGACACATCGTTTTGCCTGCCTTCAGCTGATGATGAACCTCTTTTTTTTTTTTTTTTTTTTTTTTTTTTTTTTTTTTTTTACCCTTTTTTGGTCTCTATAAGTCCTGAAGCTGTTCTTCATCATCACAGTATATATGAACACACTCAGTATTGAACTAGAACGCTAGACGTGTGTGTCGTCCTCATCTGAACACCTTCTGAATGGAGAACTGGCTGCTGTTGTGCTGGAGACATTTTTATGAATATTCTGAGAGAAGAAGAATTATTGACACAGAGAGAGATGTTATTTTGCCAATGATAATGTAAATAAGTTGTGCGCGTGTACGTGATAACTCTTTTTCAGACTTTCTAGTACTGTAACCTTGAGATAAAATGACGTGGTAACGTGAGTGCGAGTGTTTTGTAGAGTGTTTTTGATCGTCACAGAGATTATGTGCTTCAGTCATTTACTTGAGGAGAATCTAATTGCTGTTTTAATTGCTTTTGTGTTGCTTTTGGTTTATATGAACGTGCAAAATATAGAGCAACCAAACGTGATATCTGCTGTGGGTGTTGCGGCGTAAAGCGCTCGTTCGGCTACTGATAGTGAGCTTAATTCATCCTGTAATTCGATCCGAACACGGGACATTTTAATGGTTTCGTTGTGTTGTTTCAGATGTTTAATACTGGCTTTTGCATGAAAATGAAGCACTTTGAGTCATTGATTTTTTTGTGTTCTTGGTTCTGAAACATGTAATTCCATATTCCTTCTGCTCTAGAAGTCAGAAAGTATTGAACACACAACAAAGAAAACTCACTGTATAATATTCAATATTTGCTATGTAAATATTTGGTTTTAGAGAAGATTTCTTTATCCTGTTCTCTCAGTCTGCATAGAGAAAAAAAAAATCTTTATATCTATCTATACATGGTATGTCTACACCTAATTGCATATCTGTATGAATATTTTTATTTTGGTTTGCGTGAATGTGATTCCTCTGTAATAAAATGTTTTTGAATCAGAAATACACTAAGTTAAAGTCCCAATGAAATCAAAATTGGATTTTGTTTTTTTGCTTTTAGCATGAATATGTTAGCCTTACTGTTATCTAAAAGCTAGTGCTCCAAAACAATGACAAAATTCGCATTTAGACGATATAAGCATTCAAAACTTTCTCTCACTTCTGCCAATATGGATCAATGATTTTGATGACATCACTCTGCACTTCTGCTTCTAATCAGATTTTCTGTCAAATCAATGCTCTCTAGAATCTGAAGCTCCGCCCCCCTACATTATAAATAGACGCTGCAGCTGAAATTAGTCACTTATTCACACATTTACTATTTTCTACATGATGAATCGCACATAAAGGCATAGCGAACAATTTAGACAGTGTAAACATTCTTTTCATTGGGGCGAATGAAGTCTGGTTTCACATTAGTGTCACACAAACCTCCGGTCCAGAGACACGACACACAGCGGATGATCGAGTCGCCGCAGACCAGACAACGTATCCATTTGAATTCTGCACAGAATGCTATATTTTAAAGCGATATGGAGGAGAAACGGTTAGAGATTATGCGGAAACTGGATTTACTGAGCTCAATAGCTCTGGTCGAGCTGTGAGATAAACGAAAATGAAATGCTATTGACTATTTTAAAAAAGGGGAGGAGCTGCTCAATATGTCCCTCTTGTCTTTCGGTTTTTAGTGGAAGTTATATCAACACATTGAATAATGCTGTGCGTTTCAAGGCAATTAAAGGAGAACTCCGGTCAATTTTAACATTGAGCTAATTTTTTTGTATATTTGGAGTGCTGTCAGTACAGACAAAAACGACAAAAATCGGTGTTGCCTACACCGCGTTATCCTCTTTTTAAAATTCGCACCCTGTTGACTTCAATGGGGCAAGTTCTAAACCTGCTTTTAGCCTCTTAACACCCTTGATTTGTCATTACAAGTGCACAGCCATGTGAGTGGTGTTATTAAGAGTGACCACGGTCAATCTGACCGCAGTAGATGTGAAAGATATTAATAAAAATGATGTTAATTCAGCCAGCTCACATACCTGTATTACTTCCTGTTTTCGGTCGAAGTCCACAGTAGTCGATTGTTGAGTTCGCGTACGTGATCATTGGTAACTGACCAACAGTGGAGACAGCCGATGACGGTGCTGTGTGGTGTTCTGATATTATGATATTCTATGACATTATGATATGATGTTGCTTAGTTACCAATGATCGCAACCGCGAACTCAACAATCGACTACTGTGGACTTCGACCTAAAACAGGAAGTAAATACAGGTATGTGAGCTGGCTGAATTTACATAATTTTTATTAATATCTTTCACATCTACTGCAGTCAGATTGACCGTGGTCACTCTTAATAACACCACTCACATGGCTGTGCACTTGTAATGACACATCAAGGATGTTAAGAGGCTAAAAGCAGGTTTAGAACTTGCCCCATTGAAGTCAACAGGGTGCGAATTTTAAAAAGAGGATAACACGGTGTAGGCAACACCGATTTTTGTCATTTTTGTCTGTACTGACAGCACTCCAAATTTACAAAATAATGAGCTCAATGTTAAAATTGACCGGAGTTCTCCTTTAAGTGGGGCTTTAAAAAAACGGCTTGGCTGTCCGCCATCTTGGAACGGTTAACACGACGCTGCTCATCACTGACACTAACAAAATCAATTGTAATCAAAAATGTCACTGCATTGTGCAGCAAACAGACACTAATGAGGCATCAAAGTATATCTATGTTGTAATTGTGAACGACATGAAGGTTTGTTCGATGCCGTCGGTATTGTAGAAAGCTCACACAGACAGACGTGTTTATTTCAGCCGTGTTGAACATGCGATGAGTTGAACACAGGATCTGGTGAAACTGATGAACTGCACATGCCTACCGTATAACACTGTATGAGGAAGTCTAGCAGATGATCTAGTAATCTGATGCTCCACCACTGTCATTCAGTAACTCTTTTCATTTGCTACAGTTTTGCAAATGATTACAATGAAGCTTTACATTTTGAAGTAGAATTGGTAATACCTGAACTGGTATTTAGATGTATAACCCACTATACAATAACAATAATCTTTTTATTTACGATTGAAAAAAATAAAATATAAACGTTTTGCAGTGTAGGACAGGTTGCGTTTGAGAAGTAATGTTAGTTCTGGCCAGCAGGGGAAGTCACGCATCAGCTTTACTTGGTTCTTTATCATGCGTTTTCTTTTTTCAAGCGCACCAGTGAGCAAGTGAAGACACAACCAGTGATCCTGTGTCAGGTGGAATTATGGTTAATACTACGGCCATTTCTTTATAGTTTTTCTTAGTCTATTTTTTAAATAGATTGCATTTTTTTATATTAGATTTTGTTTTAATTTTAGTTAAAAATGTAATGATTTTGTTGTGTGTTTTTGTAAATTTTTACATTTTATTATATTAGATTTCTTTTTAATTAAGTATATATTTTTTATCTTAATTTATTTAGTACTTTAAACAAAAATTTAAAATGTTGCCTAATTAAAAAAAAAATCTTATGGTTTTAGTTTCAGGCTTCAGGCTTTAATTTACATGAATTGACCTTGTAGATTCTAGTTAGTTTGCAAAAGCTTTGAGTTCAAATTTTGACTTTAAAAAACAAAAAAAACAAAAAAACATAGCAATTGCCTTTGACAGCCAGACGTAATTATGTAGTTTTGTTGAATGAAAGTAGTATTTTTTGACATTTTGATAATGACATCTTTTGTGAACACAAAATGCTTTATTTCTGCCAAAAAAATGCCACAGCATTTTAATAATAAATGCATTTTAATGACAGGGTCATTAGAGGATGACCATTTTTATTTTTGGCTGAACTATTCCTTTATGTTTGTATTTCAGATATAAAACCAGTTAAAACTTTGTGTTGATTAAAGGTTAAAGATAATTTGTTTCCCACTGTAAAACACGGTTCATTATATCTGCAACACGAAAGGACACTTTATATTCATGCAATGATCTTTTTTACCCTGTATCACCTGTATGAGGGGAAAAGATGGAGGGAGAGAAAGTCTAGAGCTGTGAATAATTCTTGAAATCCCTGATCAGATTTGATTTGATGTAGTTTTTTTAAGGGGTTTATTGAATGTTCGTGAATGAATCCAGCAGCTGAGGATTGAAAGCTCAACACATGCTTCCTTCTATTAACGCTCTATGATCACAGTTATGTAAGTGCATATGTGGGTTTGGTGTGTGAAATCTCCATCATACATGTCTGTCACTCTCACTCAACTCATGCTGCCATTCAAACCACACACCATTCACTTTTTATGAAGTTAAGCATATTTTTATGATTGAGTGCTGACAAAAAGAACTTTAACATAAGAATAATAGCATTCACACACACACACACACACATAAAAAAAAATATACGCACAAAATTCTTAAAAAAGAACTGAACAGTTCTTGTGTGTGTGTGTGTGTGTGTGTGTGTGTGTGTGTGTGTGTGTGTGTGTGTGTGTGTGTGTGAGAGAGAGAGAGATCTGTCATCTGAACTTTGGGAGAGTCCAAACTTTTGATTGCATGTTAAATGACAAACCCAATACATTGAATTGCATTATAATGTCTCATTTACATATTTAAACCTAACTTTTCAGAAAACTTGTAATGCAAAACAATTTTCTGTGATTTAATCAACAGTGATATTTATTAGTGGACATTTTTGCCCCATTCACCCGTATGGTGTCTTGCCTTAACTGCAGATAATTATTGTCATATTTAAAGAACTGTTATATACACATAATTAATTACAAATGGATACTTTGTTGCAGGGTCATCTTTATTGCTAGCTGTAATAATGATCTAATCAGGGAAGATTCTTGATGTTGAGCTTCCGTTTCTTCCTCCGCCCTGTACTTTCCTGTTCTTGAATTATTATTTGCCCATGTAAGATGAGGACACCTGGAACCACAGCGGTCTGTTACGTTTCCATGGGAACAGAAACCACAGAGACAGAGCGAGAAGCATCCTGCTGGACGAGGTGTAGATACATGTATTAATAAATGCATATGCAAATGATTAGTTTGTATGCTACATCTGTTTCTCTGTGCGGGTTGATGTTTAAGTTCTGCAGGGTCATTTAGTTGAGCTAGTATATTATCATATTACATATTAAACATCTCTCTGGAATACCTGCGTCTTGGTCAACGCCGTCATTCAAAAATATTTGTAAACGGGCAACTGCATCTTATACTGTATCTGTAAGGTTTACAGTCACTTCCTTTTAAAAGGGCATTTTAAACATTTTTCAACGAGGCTTTATCAAGCCAGCATTTACAGTATGAATTTGAGCTCACTTTAACTCCCACTGCAACTCTTCACCGTGTTTCCGTAACAAAAGTGAATTTAAAAGACATTCTCAATACAATTCTGAATGCTAAAAATGCTACTGTAAAAACCTGTTATTTCGTTTACAATTAGTTCCCTTATTTAACAGAGAAAGACTGTCTAACCTTGCATTTAATGTAATTTTACAGTAAAATACTGTTAAATGTAAAAAAATGTGGAAGTAAATAAACACATCATAATTTACAGTAAAAAGCCATAAACTGACATTCCCAGAATTCCCTGTGAAACACATTTAATGTTTTTAAATTAAATCATTGTTTCTTATTATTTTTTTGTATCAGTTATGTAAATTAGGGTTTATGTTAGTTTTTTGTAATATGGTATTACTGCAAATTTCACTGAATTTTTTTTCTAGTGTGGTTGAAAGACTGACGACTTTAGAGAATGTGAAAAAGTTTGTACACCCCAAAAATGTTTCAATGTTTTGATCTTCATAAGCGACATTGGATGTGATCCAATTTGACAAAGAACCAGTCAGATGAGTCTCTCTAAAGATTTTGTTTCCAGTACAACACAAATTAAAATGGCGTTTTGTCTTCTAGCTTCAGTAGCAGGTGTCGTTCTCTCTGGCAGAAATCACGGCTCGTAGGCGTTTCTTGTCATTGTCTTCCAGTCTCCTAAAATGGCTGTTTTCAACAGTTTTGCCCATTTCACCCAATACAGAAATTCAACTCCCCACAGCATTTCTATATGATTCAGATCTCTGCTTTAACTTGGCAGTTTTATAACCCTCATAATCTCTTTAATTAATTGTGTGTTGTGGTCTGTTGTAAGATCCATATATTTGAATGTGTTCACAGGTGTATCATCTCATATAAAAGGCTTTGGAATAATAATGAAACGGCAGAAGAAGAGAGTGTAGATCTAGTATTCGTTTTTATTTTTGTCCTTCAGTTTTTTGTTTTGTTGTTTTTTTAACAAAAAAGTTGTACAGTAATGCTTCCAAAAGTTGTTATAACTCTCTGTGCTTTCTCAATAAATACATTGCTTCACTTCACTTCAAACTGGTAAAATCTAAATGTTTTTGTCCTGATAAATTGTGGTTGATACATCACATATTGCTTTGATCTTTTCATTATTGCTGCATGAATGTGCCCTTCATACTAACATACAGTGGCATAACACACACACACACACACACACACACACACACACACGCACTCACAGAGACAGATATGCAGCCGCATTCAACCTGAGCCACAGTTTCTAATAATGAGTGATTATTTTGTCTCTCTCTTTAAAGCAATATTCCGGGTCAAATAAAGCTCAAGCTCATCTCAAACATCTGTGACATATTGCCGATCACCTCAGACAATCATTTTGTCCATTTGTAGATGAAAACAAGCAAAAATTGTGTTTGCCCTCATGAGGCACGTCTATGGGGCAATAAATGTTTAAAAACAAATGCTCTGCACATGATTTTTAAACTTATGTTTAAGCGGCTATACTCATTATTCAGTGCAAAATGTGTTATGTTAGCTCTAAAGTTTCCTAAATCATCGTTTTGAGGTGGAACTAACTAATGCGGATGAATATCTTCTGCACTGAAATGCCTGTAGGTGGTGTTTTCTCCAGGTAAAAAGTCTCTTTCTGGTATCTTTGCGCAAGAGTCAGTGTTTACTGGCTTCGCGCGGTCATGCCACATCAAGGTAATTAAGTAGTTTTTATCAATAATTCCATGTCAACACGTAGGCTACAAAACCTAGTAAGCATCTTTGCAGTCTGTATTCTAATCTAAGCAATGAATTTGGCTCTAATAGCATTTTTTTTATATGAAGCACACGGCTAACAAGTAGGCCTATCACACGGGAGGATTACGAAATAGCAAAAACGTGATTAGCATAAAATATACCACAAATATTGGATAAAATATTTTTTAATCAGATTGAATGATTTTTACTTTAGTTTTGTTAAGTGAAATATACATCAATATTTCCTTATCCGCCATCTTGGGTGGATTTTTGACTGAACTCAAAACGAGTCCTCTGCTCAAACATGCAGACACCTTTTACGAACCAATTGTAAACAAGTTCTAGTAAATTAAATTAAATAGATCTAAATCATCAAATACCATAAACATGTAGGCTAGTGTATAATAGCCTAGGCCTATGTGTTTTGTAGGGCTTGTTTTATGAAGGGCTTGACTAATCAATAAGAGACAATTAACTATTACTTTTCCTTTTGTATTATACAAATGTGTAATTAAAACTGTTCTGAGATTAAATTTGCACAATAGTGGAGGATTAATTTCCAAAAATTTCGAAACAGTTATAACGTACGAAAAGCGTAACGACTTGAAGTGGCGCTGCTCGAAGCACAGTGTTAGATGTGCTTTAAGATTTGGCCAATTCCTTCGAGAGCACCTGCATGCGATGTCTTTAAAGGCTGCCTACAGACACAGCTAATTCGTTTTTGAAACATAGACACTGGCTGTTTACCTAATAGTTTACCCAAAAATGAAAATTATATCCTGACTCTTCCCAGCTTTGTAATGGCATTGAATATTGCCCAAGTATTTTAAGCTCCAAAAATCAAATCCATCCATCATAAATGTAATCCTCACGGCTCCAGTGGGTTCATAAATGCCTAATGCAAAGTGATGGTACAAAAAAAAAAAATCCATATTTAAAACTTTATAAACGAAACTGGCTTCAGGCAACAGCCGGACGCACCGAGTTCTGGCAAAAGGGTGACCTCTGACCCAATGGTGATTATAGTTTAGAAAGTTTAAAATATGGATATTTTTCTTACAAAAAACCCCATTGGAGTCGTATGGATTACTTTTATGATGGATGGATGTTCTTTTTTGGGCTTCAAAAACTCGGGCACTATTCAATGCCGTTACAAAGCTTGGAAGAGCCAGGATATTATTTAATATAACTCAGATTGTGTTTGGCTGAAAGAAGAAAGACATATATACCTAGGATGGCTTGAATGCGAGTAAATTGTGGGATCATTTAGTTTTTATTTTTGGGTGAATTATTCCCGTAATGCCTTGCCCCCATAGACTTCCTTACATTACTGTAAACATGATTTTTGTTTGCTTTTGCATGAAATGCTGGTGAAGTTATGTCATTTCTGTAATAATTGATAGCTTTATTTAACCTGGAACATCCCTTTAAATGAACTGCTAAAATGCATCAAGATGTTATGAGGTTTTTGTCACAATAATAGAAAAGAGAAGATGATGAAATGCAGATTGTACTCAACACTCAGTCCGACCGTGTGCATAGATCAGTGAATACTATCATACTCAATCGTTATATAAGTTAGTTCAGCATGTAGTTTCTTTTTTAAATATTAATAGAAATGCAGTAAATGTTGGCATTCTTGAATCCCATTCTATTTATGAAAAATTCGGCAGGAAGTTGAAATATATTAAGACAGGTAAATGTATTAAAATACGACATTTGAAGGGAAGTTTCTGGATTCACACAGAGTTTTCTATCAGGCGTTTCTCTCAGAGCCTCAGGGACAAAATATTAAGTATCTAAACAGTTCAAATAAGATTATCCCAGTGAGTTCTCTGAAGATCTGCTGCTATATTAGGTTACATGGTGCAAACTGATAATGTCTACATTATATATCTCTCTAACTAAATATATATATCTCTATTTTTCTGTAAATATCTAACAAATATGCAGGAGCATGTTGTAGTTTTAGCAGTGTTTGCCATTTAACCTTCTCCTTGTGCGTCTCACATGAGGCATTGTGCTCAGCTGCACAAAACACACACACACACACACAGACACACACACACACACTCAGGTGCTCACATTGTTCACATGGTCTGTCTAGGTAGTGCAGTTGTAAAGGGGAATTTATCATGTCTCACTGATCAATGTGTGTGTAGATCTCCAGGGATAGTGTGCCCCGGCATTGCTTGTCATTTGTGCTTGGATTGAATGCAAAAATAAATTGACTAATATCTTTCTTCCTTTTCTTTGTAAATGTAACATTGTCTTTGTTTTTCTCTTGCTAGAAATTAATATCGCACACAAAATCATGAATCTATGCAGAAATATTTACACATTAAAGGAATAGCACACCAAAAATAATGTTCATTATTTTGTCATAGTTTACTCACCCTCATGTGAGTTTCAAATGTGTATGCTGTTTTTTTTTTTGTGGGACACAAAAGAAGATTTTTTTTTAAAGAAAATACTTTTCTACATAATTACAGTTTATAGTAGGGTTGCAAAATCCAAAGTTGGAAACTTTCTATTTGAATGAACAAGAATATATGGGAATTAATAATTAAAATTAATTTTAAAATTGTAGTTTAACTTAAATACTTAGTTGAAAAAACATCTTACAGCTTAATCTTGGTTAAAACAACAATTTTAATGGGACATATTTTGGGTGGGGAGGATGTGCTTTCATTTCAATGGGAATTTTTGGGGGGGAATCATAGGAAATATGTTTATTTTATTCAGCATTTATGTTTATTTGTTGTTTAATGAAAGAATCAATTAAAGTTCTACTTGCAAATAAATCAAAAATGTTTTAAAATGTGTATTAGTTTGCATGCATGTCTGCTTATGACCAAACAAAATGTTTATATTTATGTTTGTATATGATACAGTTTGTATAAATTACCCAAAATTTCCAATTAATTCCCAATAAATTTCCAACTTGGAATATTTTCAAAATTCCCCAGGTTAACTGCCCATGGAAAGTTTCTGGAAATTTTCAGGAAATATTCTGTCCCTTTGCAACCCTAGTTCATTGTGACCATGGCTTTTAAAAGTCCATACGACAGTATTCAGTCTCTTTTGATGCCAAATTATAGATTTCTGAAGACAAATTGCTCTTCAACCAAATATGGTGCTGGGTGGATATGTGTTTATAAAATATATCGAAACGCATAATAAGAAATAAATTTTCCAGTTTTGGAACTACATGAGTTAATTTTTCAGAATTTTCATTTTTCGGTGAACTATCCCTTTAAGAATCAAGAGTTTAACAACTAAACTAGTATCATGAAACAAATCGAAGAAAAAATTCAAGTTTTCCGTGCAGGATAAAAAGATTCCTACTGCCTCTCTCTCTCTGTCTCTCTCTCTCTCTCTCTCTCTCCGAATCGGCATCTCTCCTCCGGTACACGTCGCTCCAGCTTTCACACATTCACCCGTTTGTTCATTGCTCATTCACTCGCTCACTCTCCGTATGGCACTTTGCATTGTTCTGCATTTTAGAAGCTCTAGTTTCTCCACGAACGAAACACAAAATTCGAGTATCAAAATGGTCATAGTAAAGGTTCATATTTCTGACTCCCTTCGGTATGACCTTTGTTCCATGCAGCGAGGGTTCTGCAGTCGTTCGAAATCATGTCGAGGCGTTCTCTCCGGGCTGAGGCTCCTCGCTCGCTCTGGCTTTATCCTTTCCGGACTGTCGTCGTCCTCCTCTTCGTGGCTCAGGATCGCCAGCTCGTTCTCGTAGCAGAAGGAGTTGGCGCTGGGCACCACCAGGTACTTGTTTTCCATCATGTCCTTGGCACTGCAGCGAGGGGTGGACGGCACCTCGTAGGTCTTGTGGAAGTGTGAGTAATCAACCTTGTATTGGTTCTTTTCCTCAAACAGCACCGGCTCGAATCGATGCCCCCAGAGGATCTCGCTGGCCAAGTAGGAGCTTCTCGCCTGTGCCGTCATGGCCGTCGCCTCCACCATTCCCTCCAAGATGACCACGATCTCAAAATCCGCCGTTTCGAGATCCTGCTTAGCGACGCCGAACAGAGGACTCTCCTGGTCGATTTGATGCAGGATTGTGATTGGCGAGACTAGGAAGATGCGGTCAAGACCTTTGTCGAAACCGACATTGATGTCCAGCTGGTCGAGTGGGATGTACTCGCCTTCGACCGTAACCCGCGGTTTGATGAGCTGCGCTCTGACGTGCGCCTCGACGATGTGACTCTTTCGCAAGTTCCCCACCCGCCACATCAAGCACAGTTTCCCGTCACGCATGGCGATGATGGCGTTTTGCGAGAACAGTAGAGTCTGCGCTCGCTTCTTAGGACGTGCCATTTTGGCCATGATTGCTCCGATCATGAAGCAGTCGATGATGCTGCCCACGATGGACTGGAAGACCACGAGAAATACCGCGAAAGGACATTCTTCCGTCACGCAGCGGAAGCCATAACCGATGGTGGTTTGAGTCTCGATTGAGAACAGGAATGCCGCGATGAAACCGTTCACCTGCAGAACGCACGGCGTGAAGTTGTCGTCACCCGCCGGGTTGTCCAGATCACCGTGGAGAAGCGCGAGAACCCAAAAAGCCAAGCCGAACGCCAACCAGGAAATCACAAAGACTAGCGTGAAAACGATCACTAGGTAGCGCCAGCGGATGTCCACGCAGGTGGTGAATATGTCAGCCAGGTAGCGCTGGGACTTCTCATCCATGTTGGTGAACTGCACATTACACTGTCCATTCTTCTTCACGAAGCGGTTGCGACTTTTCCGTCGAGTGTGGATTTTGCCGTTGCCATATCCATTCATCCCTCCGCCATGCATTGTGGTTAAACGCAGAGCATCCTCCTCCGTCGACACGATACTGTAGCGACCGATCCGACCCACGCTCATTCTCTTTAGCGCTCCACCTTCCTATTTATTCCAATCTGGTGTTCCCTCTCCTTTGGAGCGGTTTAGTAGTAGTACAAGTCCAGGGTGGTGGGTGGTTTAGTTGTAGTGATGTTGGGTCAAATCCAATCAACAGGAGAAGCACTTCGGTTTCCTCAGACCCTGGGGAAAAAGAAACAGATCAGTTCATAAAACTGTAAATGAGAGTGGTGGCATTTGAGAGTGACTCTGCATATAAAAACATTCTTATATCAAAGTAATCGTTATAGCAGATGTTTTTATGCAAGTATTATTTGCAGTATTTATTATAATAGAAATAAATTGTAAAAATCTTTTTAAAATTGACCTAAACTGTTTTATTTTGCGTAGTTCATGAGTTTGTAGCAGGTCTTTCTACTTTCTTTCTGAAGAATACATGCTGCCATAAAATGTGATGAGATCTCCTGTGGCCCTTGATGCCTAAAATGCGTTCTAGGTTGGAAGGTCACTAGATTTTAGAGTCAAAATCTGCCAAAAGGAGTGTTTTCACCTACTTCAGTTCCACCTTGATTCAGACTGTGACATTGGTGTGTGTTTGATGTATGATCATAAAGAGATATTGAGGCTGTTTTGTTTTGGGGTCAATTGTTTTGCTAATATTTATGATATTAGTTTGGCATTGTACAGGCTGGATAATGGATGAAATTAGTGAGTCGAGGTCAAGGCATGGACGCTCGCTGGATTCATTTCAGGTTTCTCATGTATGTGTTTTTGTTCTCGGCTTCTACATAATTGATCAGAGCTCTGTTTTAAAGCTGCTTAACACAACAGAGATGTTCTGACTATCCGATCTCACTCACACTCACACACACACAACCACAGATGTCCCTCAAGAGGCTTGAATCTTACCCTCTGAAACGCCACAGTAAAGATGACGTAAAAGGGGTGTTAACAATTTTGGATTCTGTGCGAGTGCCCTGTGTGTGTTTGAGAGTGTTTCCTCACACATGCTTGAGTTTTAAACACATCATTCAGACACTCAGGAGACCTGTGTCTATATGAAGCTTTGGCCATGGGTGCCGTCCCACAATCCTCTAGAGACGCCAAGTGGGTTGAAAGGGGGGGGGGGGGCGATGAGTTAGCTGGGCATACACAAAAAATTAACATAAGACTTGGAAAAAATGAAGGTTATGAAGCAAGAAAATAGGGGAGAGAGACAGAACTGATGTACGACAAAGACCAAAAAGGAGGAAACCCTGTGGCCTTATATCTAAATATATACAGTGCGCGCTCAGAGGTTTCATGCTTTATTTGTCTGGCCTGCTTCTGCAAATCATAGAGCGACTCATTACTGTCACACTTAGGCCGTGTGTCCACCAAAGCATTTTTCATGCGGCTGGCGTATTTTTTCAATTGTTTTTTCAACTGAATTCGTTCCGATTGATGAATCTGAATCAGTGTTTACATGAACGCTAAACATGATCGGGTTGATGTGCGTGTTTATATGTCACAAGCTTCAAATCGGAATCGATTTTTTTGACATGCAGAGTTTCCTGCTGTTTGCACATAATAACTATTCTCCTACATTGGTTATTTATTTATTTTAAACAGCAGACTTAATATTTATCCATTTCTGGTCATAATTTGGAGACAATGAGCACATGAACCATTGTGCCGTGATGCTTATATTTATCACGCAGTACAAATGCCCAAAACCAGTCATCTGTGGATGAAAATCTGAAACAAGGACTAGTTGGACATTGTCCTGCTCCACTTCACAGAGTGAAAGGAGAATTTTAGAATGACGGGACAATCATTTATACAACACTATTCAACAGGAAGAACAGCTTGTTCAGCGCGTCATACGTCATTACGCTATTTCAATGTCTTTGGACATGTGCAGTTTCAATTTTCAAACCGATCAAGTCTTTACATGTTCTCTCGATCGGATTAGAAAAGGAATAAACCACCCCTTTCAATCCAATCGAAATTTCGTTCGGATTGAGCTCAGACTTTTCAGTCTGATTGCGCGGTCAATCCATTACTTACGGATTATTTGGTTGCATGTAAACGTTGCCACTGACTCCCTCAAATTCCCATCATGAGCTACACTTCCCATAACCCATTGCCTTGACTCATGAACTCGTTACTTCCACCTCTGTCTCATTATCTTGTTAACGCTTGCCTATTTAAGCCCTGTGTTTTCTCTCATTCTTTGCGAAGTCTTGTAGGTTGTTATACGCTGTATTTCTGAGCTTTATCCTGGTTTCCTGTGTCTTAGTTATTTGATTCTCTGCCCATATTCTGGATTATCCTTTTGCCTGTGTTTTCTCTCCTGTTGCTTTTTTGGATTGTTTGCCCCTTTGTTCTTTATATGGACTATGATTTTGGATTGTTCCAATAAAGCTGCATTTGGATCTTCAACCCAAGTCTCGGAGCAATCCATAATATTATATAATATATAATCTCTTTGCATTTTCTGAACAAACTTTAAGTGGTGTTTACTTTTGCAAAAGTTTCCTCCATTATGCTAGGGTGTTTTGGGTGGTTGCCAGGGTGTTGCTATGAACTTTTAAAGTGTAATATAGAATGTGTCAGGGCTGTTAGGGGATATGGGTGGATGTTGCCTACTGGTCTAAAGCCGTGTGCACACTGTATGATCTATTATAGTCCTTTACGACTGTTGCTTGTCAGACTGTACAAAAATGATCTCCATTGTAAGCACTGTAGGGTCTCAGTTGTCATTAGAGATTTACATCATCAATCTGTGACATGCTTGGTTACTAAAATGCATTTTATGTGGGATAGAAATGGTGGCTAGCAAACAACAACAATCTCTAGTGTTAATTTTGATCATGACTTTTCTTAAAGTAAACTGGAAAAAAATGAAGACGTATGTGTGTATGTGTGGAGCAAGTGCTGGTTTGTCGTTGTCATCAGGTTCTGTGTTCCTATAAGTTTTTGATTTGATAGGAGAAGTCACACTGTAGGACTTTGCCTCAACTTCTGAGGCTGCCAGAATTTCACTTTTAATCGCAATGGTCATTAATCGGCTGTCTGCAGACCTGTCAAACCAGCGATCAAAGACTTTGGCCTAGGATCAGACGAATCTTTAAGGATTTACAAAATTTGTTTCAGACGTCCAAATCGCACAGTGTGATCCGGCCCGACCTCAAGTTTATATGATATTCTGTTCTCTAGATTTAGTCCATCTAGTTACTATGGTTAACTATGAAGAGAATACACTTTTTGTGATTTTTCTTTTTTTCGTTCCTTTTCACAATTTTCATAACAGGGTCTGTTTGTTTGGGGTGATACTGATACTGATGTATGATAACATCATTACATAATTACAGCGGCTGAAGCGTCTCTGTACTGTCTGCTTTCTACCTGAAAACATGATACCTGATCTGTGCACACACACTCATGCATTCATACACACACAGTCATGTATCTGAGCTCTCGGTGTCTTGCATCATTTCAGGGCCATCAACAGCATCAGGCCACAGTTGTCTCGAGTAACAGAGTTTGGAAGAGAAAGCTTGTGAATGCTTTAGATAAAAATCTGCAATCCTGCAACTAAAATGTAAAATTGGTAAGATATAAATAGATCTAAATAAATAAATTACTCAGAATAAAAACTTACTTTTTCATGCAATTAAATGCATTCACTGTAAAAAAGAAAACTCAAAGTTTTCATGTGATTAGATAAATAAAAAGTACGAAAGTAAGTTTACAAAAAATGCACAAAATTGCACCAGAAATAGCACTTTAGCAACTGTTCTGCATGTAGAAATGTAACAGTATCGTATCATGAACAAGAAGCGATCTTTTATCAAAAAGTGAATGAGATTGTAACTAAAGTTGTGATGTATGGTGGTGTGTCGGCTGATTTTTGGGCTATGGTTCACCCTCAGGAGGTAGTTGACTTGTCAGGGAACGGTGAGTTCTAGGTTGTAGCAGCAGATTTGACCGGAGAATGTCATGATGTCTGTCCGTGAACTGAAGCGGAGCAAAATGTAGGTCATGGGAATGACAGAGGCAGAGTTTTTTTCAGAAGTGTATTTTGACATGAAAATATAGAAAATTTACCCAAACACAAATGAGCTATTGTTGCATGACCTGAAGCAGAAAGTTAAAGGATTTAAGTTGACAGTGTTTGCTCAATATACTTGCATTTTGAAGTATCACTGTAAAAACAAAGTTACTCAATCAAATTTAGGTAACAATTTGCTTGGGTAGTGTTCATCCCATATGCTGAGTAAATCTTAACAATGCAGTGCCAACTAATAATAACTTATACAAAGTGATAATATGAACTTGTGATGTTATTGAATGTTTAAATTTTAAATGTCATATATAACTGAACATTAAACAGGTCTTTCCCTTTACTCAAAAACACAAAATATCACTTAATTTCAATATATACTCTCCTGATCAAGCCATGCAAAGCATGCTGGGAACTAAAAATCCACTGCCCAGTTTCAGTTAATGCTGCAAAATTTCAGCTCAGAAAAAGAAAGTAAACTTTGAAGTTTTACATATTTAAGTAGATTGGGCACAATTAGATTAAGTAGAAACAAAATATTCAGCAATTGTTTTGCTTTAATTCATTTTAAAGTAAATTTAACAAACATTTTTTTGTAATTAAAAGTTGTTACTGTACGTCAGATCAAAAAATGATTTAATCTGACTAAAAGAACAAGACTACAAGGTCACATCAACAGATGCGGTCATGTTGACAGCATCTCTAGTTGCGATAGATAAACCAACGGTTTGTCACTCTCAAATTCTCTCTGTTGGCTTTTAATCAGGTTACCATGGGTCTATTAATTATTTAATAATTTGCAGTATTGAATTGCTTTTTATCATCATCTATCTTTGCAGAAACCTTGAGATGGCAGGTGAGATTCTGTCCAGAAAGTATAGATGAGAGGAATTACTGTCACACCAGAATTACATTTTCCTACAATGTACTTTGACCTTGCATATGTTGATTTGGTTGTATTTGACAATGAACTGACCTGAACTTCAAAGCTTACGTTAGTCTCCAAACATCAGAGTATTTGACTTAGTTTAAATGTGACAGACTGACATTTTTCTTTTTACATCTTTTGACATCCTAACAGAGCCGTTCTTATGATATGGAGAATATCATGATTAATGACTCCATGTTCGCTGCTTGTGGCCTAGTTTTCTGCGGTATTTAATGCTAATCTGACATTACCTGCTGTTTTCTTCATGCAGTTTCTGTGTCAAGCAGTTATTTCTCAGCAATATTGGTAACACTTAAACAATTGCATTATGTAATGCTTGACAGATCATTAGGTAATGTTAAAACGTTAATTATTAAAATTATAATCAGAAATTCAGAATTAATATTCAGGCCTATATTGTTAAAATGCCTTTTCATGCATATTCATATTTGAACTTGTAACTTTTGCTCTGATTTTATATAAAATATATAGTTATTACATAGATCATTTTTTTACTGTACTATTTTAATAATGTATTATTAGAATTTTTGTGTTTAATAGTACATGCAGGTACTAGAACTACATGCTCAGCTGTGCCTCAAAAAGCAAAACACAAAAACAAAACATAAGTCGCTGCATGAGCAATACAAGTTCAGCAAATAATGTATTATGCAAACTAAAGTAAAGCCCTAGTCGGATTGTTGTGTCCATGTGAAAGTGGTCAGTGATGCATTTCTACACGTCTGGTTGAATTATTCATATGCATGTGGATTTTACATTGTTTTGTTGGTCATCATCATGATGATGGGGATTCTTTATAATTTTAACCCATGTAAATACTATAAAATACTATAAAAAAAATTATTGTGAAGAAAATTTTAAAAATCTTTTGTGAAGAACTTTTTTCCACCATAAATAACTTTTTGTGCAGAGCAAGTGTTCCATGGATGTCAGGTTCTTTATGGACGCATCGATGTCAATAAAGAACCGTTATTTTTAAAAGTGTATCAGATGAGTGAGTAGTGTGGAGTGAGAGGAGCTCTGACCTCTTTAGCAGGGTAACGGATGACATTGAAATGACCATCATACTTTCTCACACACACTTTCATCTGCACACACTTCGCGTTCTGTCAACATTTTTACCTAAGTAGTTCCTGAAAAGAAGCATGTGCGAATCTAGACAGAAGTGTGCCAAATCTGACCAAAAATGTAGGAAAACTATTCATAAGTAAATGTGGAAAGTTTTCTTTTAGTGTTTGCTCAAAGCTTGAGGTCTGTTATGATGTACTTCACTATTGGAAACTCTGAATGTCAGAGAAATCATATCAGAGATAAAGACAGTTTACAAGCTCAGTCTGTCCATTCTTGCACTATTATAAGTAAGCAAAAATTCTCAGAATGCTCTGAAATGTTCCTACAGCACGCTCCGAAAAACACGTATGCATACTTAGTATGCATAACTTTCTGCTCAATATCAGGTCATTATAATCGGGTCAGTTAACGATGTTCTAATGAAGTTCAGTGACTGATTCTTCCCAGCGCACATTAAAACATTTATGCACTGGGAGTTAAAATAACTGTTAAATAATTAATTAGTGTTGATATTTCTTATTATTAATATAAATATTGTATATATTGAAATATAGTTGTAATATTATTTACTAGTTATTTCATGTTAACTTGCTATTTCATGTTTATTGTATCTAAACAGTTTGCACAATAGTTCTATTAGTTTTAGCCTGTACTTATGCTTAGACCTGTCATATTTGATGCATTATTAAACTCATAGACCCCAGCTGCTGTGCAATCGTCGTTTAACCCTTTATGAACTTTCTCAGTTTGTTTTTAGAGCATTGTTTTAATTTGCTTTGACAGCAATGTTGTAATATGTAATAAATGTGCATATAATTTTAGATTCTAGCAGCTAAAAATGTAATATCAAATACCAGCACATGGTAAAGTTTTAGACGGTTGTTGCTTACCTTGCGTTTGGTAAGGGGTCCTCGCCCTCTGAGTGTGTGTGTGTGAGTGTGTGTGAGTGTGTGTGTGTGTGTGTGTGCACAAAGACAGGGTAAGTGTGCTATGGCGTTGTGGTTGCGTTATCCAAACTGGAGCATTTGATGAGAGCTTGTGCAGCTCGTGATGGGGATCCAGAGCTCTGCCATCTCTACCTCACACACACTCATTGTCCATTTCAGATTCATATCCTATGTTCCACTTGTTTTTTTCATTCTTCTCATTTTAAAAGCACATATATTCCAAATCAGAAACAGAGAAACGGCCCCAGACACTCACTCCAATTGAATAAGTGAACGAGCAATGAGTTCTGACTGAATCACAGCATCAGTGAGCTCGTGATAGGCAGAAAGTCATGAAGAAACACTTCAGTTTGGAGAAGTGCATGTCCTCCTCCTCCTCTCCTCCACTCCTGATGGATAAAACACTGTCCTCTTTTCTTTCTGCACTCTCAGATCTTCTTGTCCCCCCAAAACGAGGGAGGAATATGGCAGTTCTCTCTCATGCACCTGCTTGCTTCATCTTCATCTGCCATCCGATCTATCAGTGCTGCACTTTTCTCATCTCTGTCTGTCTCTCTCGTTCTCTCTCACCCCTCCCGCTCGTTTCACCCTCCCACGGCACAAGCTCCAGCGTTTTGTCACTTGATGCTCTGCTGTGGTCACACACACACACACACACTAACCCTACCCCTAAACCTACCCATCACACACACACACACACACTAACCCGACCGCTAAACCTACCCATCACACACACACACACACTAACCCTACCCCTAAACCTACCCATCACACACACACACACACACTAACCCTACCCCTAAACCTACCCATCACACACACACACACACTAACACTAACCCGACCGCTAAACCTACCCATCACACACACACACACACTAACCCTACCCCTAAACCTACCCATCACACACACACACTAACACTAACCCTGCCCCTAAACCTACCCATCACACACACACACACTAACACTAACCCTGCCCCTAAACCTACCCATCACACACACACACACACTAACCCTGCCCCTAAACCTACCCATCACACACACACACACACTAACCCTACCCATAACACACACACACACGAACCCGACCCCTAAACCCATCACAGAAAACGTTCTGCTCTTTTACATTTAGTATGTTCATTAATCAGTTTTCCTCGCGGGGACCATTGGCTAGTCCTCACAATGTAGGTGTTTTCACGTTTTACTATTCTAATGTAATATAATATAAACATGAACACACACACACACACACACACGTCTGGTCCACCATCTTTGGGGGACTCTCCATAGATGTAATGATTTTTATACTCTACAAACTGTATATTCTCTCCCCTTACACTAACCCGACCGCTAAACCTACCCATCACACACACACACACACACACACACACACACACACACACACACACACACACACACACTACCCATCACAGGTAACTTTCTGCTCTTTTACATTTTCTAAAAATCACAATTTAGTATGTTCATTAATCAATTTCCCTAGCGGGGACCATTGGCTAGTCCTCACAATGTAATATAAACATGAGCACACACACACAGAGAGAGAGAGAGAGAACCTCACTAACTTTCTCCATCATCTTCTATGAAAAGGTTTTTTATTTGCTTGTGTGTCTATTTTACCACCAAATCACCATGCCATTACTGTAATGCATCTGGATGTTTTATCATTCTTATTAGATT
>CM060639.1:3166063-3236063 GCA_030578275.1 Meda fulgida
TGGGTTGAGTTAATCTGTAATCATTATAATTAGTTAAACTTAATTAAAAAGTCCAGTTGAAGTCCAAAAGGTGTTCTTATTTAGATATCTACTGAAGTGTGTGTGTGTGTGTGTGTGTCTGTGTCTGTGTGTGTGTGTGTGTGCAGGTTTATATTATATTGTCCAAAAGCTGATAAATCATACAGAATGAGTTTTTTTTTTTTAAAATGTAAAAATACAGAAAGTTGTGTGTGTGTGTTTAGATGAGAGAGGCCGACTCAGCAGGTTAAAGAGACAGGTTGGGTTAAAGTTGACGTGGAGGGGAGCCTGCAGAGAGATGGAGGGATGAGAGAGACAGAAGCGAGGACAGAGGTGACAGCAGTGCGGATCTAATGGCCGATAGTTTTTCACACCCGCGGACTCGTAATGACAGACTGAGATCAGCGCTAAACACCCTGTGACTGACTGAGACCCACACAAACTCACTCACATACGCCTCACAGTTCAGTCTCACACAAACACATCTATAAAGCATTTTTGGACCATAATAATGAAATATAATTTCCTATATTTAAATATTATAACACTTTATGTGTTAATGTAGGTTAGACTTACAGTATGTTATGATAAATAACTATAGGTTCCTTTTGCAGTTGTAGTTAATATGTAATATTTAAATATTTTAGAATGGTATATTAAAATTGGTATTTTATTACTGGTGACCACAATAAACTCAATATTTAAATGTATTATAAATCCATTACTCTATCTCTGCGCGCACACACACACACACACACACAAACACACAGGCGGGTCAGTGTCGAGTGTGCGAGTGTCGTGCCACTTTCTCTGGTCGTGAGATGTGATGTGCCTCGACGGCTCCTCGGGGTGGATCTTCCCTCTGATTGGCCGATTCTCAGCGGGGCTCTCCACGAGTGTGCCAGGTCTGTGCCAGCCCCAGAGCATCATGGGAAAATTGGACCAGAGAATGTCCTCTTTTGCTCTCTTTTTACCACCTGTTTGTCCTGTAAGGTTTTCTTGGCTGTAAACTTCATCAGCTTTTTAGTGCTAATTTTAGCCTCCTTAACATTAAGGACCTCTCATGTTGGAGAGAGACGTGTGTGTGTCGAAGAGATAAATCGTGAGAGTGATGTGTGTCTGCCTGAGCATTGACAAGTATTTGTGTGTGTGTGTGTGTGTGTATGTGTGACTGGTGCTATTTGTAGCTGGTTAGCCTCTCAGGGAGTTAAATCCATCTGCCAGCAGAACCCAGTTTAGTCCAGAACACACACACACACACACACAGCAGCCAAGAGATCTGTTCCTGTCTGCATTATTTTAGGTCTTTATGAGTACTTCCAGAAATTTGCTAATGCGAAGCTTATAGAACATTCTAGATCAGTTTGGATCTAATGACTTTTCTGTGGACTGGTTTAAAAAGACTAAAAACATATTGTTCATTAGTTAATATGCTTTACATTCATAATTAATCCTAAAATATTTGAAGTGTAACTTATCGTTATTGTTGCTTTTCAAAAAGACAATAAATCAACATTTGATTTGACATGTTAAAGCATTTCTTACTCTCTAAATCAGTCAGAAAATATAGTTGTGTACACTCGCACCAAGATAAACAAAAATATGTATGTATATGTACAATACTACCATCTGGCATAAAAAGTAAATACACTTTTTACCTAAAATAGTTTTTTTTTTTTTAATTAGCACATTATATGCCAACCCGAACCTGATCTATAATACTGAGTTTATGAGCTTTATGAACATCCCGCATCCACTGCAAACACACAGTGACAAAAGAAATACAAATTCTGGCTATTTTTACTGGCCCTCGTGTGGTTCCAAACCTGTATCTTGTTTTTGTGGATTTAAAAAAAAAAAAATTGTTACGCAGCATTTTTGCATAAATTGACACTTCATATGTCCATGTTTGTCAAGCAACATAAAATTGCAAAAATGATACTGTGTGCTACTTGTGTGTTGTAATTGAACAATGCCAATTTTGAATTTTGGGCATGAATGCAGATACGGCATGAGAAGGGGAAAAATACTAGTGAATAACTATTTAAATGTCAGTCTGTTCTTCAATCTTCCATATGATTTCAGAAGACATTTATGTGTTTTCTTTTTCATGCTTTTTTGTCCTATTTGTAGCTTAGCTTCTTCAGTTATTGTACGGCATAAGCTGCATAATCATTCATCAGAAATGTCTACTTTGTGTTCAACTAGATACCAGCATACAGAGCCTCAAAATCCCTCTCCAGAACATTCTCATTCACGGATCCATGCTGGTGGAATGATCTCCCCACCCTCGTCCGGCATGCAGAATCCTTGACAACATTCAAAAGACAACTAATAAAAATATATTAAAAAAAAACCTTCCTTTAAATCCTCCCTTGTCTGGCTTATGCTACTCTGATCAATGCCTGAACTTTGTTTTTCACGTTGACTCACTTGGTTTAGTCCTCCGTTGTAAGTCGCTTTGGATAAAAGCGTCTGCTAAATGACTAAATTTAAATGTAAATACAGGTTTGGAGTGATAAGAGGTTGATGAAAGGACAAACCAAAATTTGGGTGGTTAACTATTGATTTAGAGTGGTGTGTGTGAATGGACATACAGCATGAGATAGACATTTAACGCAGCAGGTCTCTGGCAGAGTGTGTGTGTTTGGTAAATGGGTTGGTCAGGCATATGCCGACTGGCTGAGGCATATGGTGGCGTGACAAGGAGGTCTAACTTCAGGCAGTTCAGAGAGAGAGAGAGATGTAACTGAGTCTCATTGAATAAAGGGGTGGTTGATTATGATTCTAACTTTAGCTAGTGTGTAATGTTGCTGTTTGAGCATAAACAACATCTGCAAAGTTACAATGCTCAAAGTTCAAAGCAAAGGGAGATATTTGCTTTTAAAGAAATTGCTTTTTAAGGACTACAACAAACGGCTGGTAGGGACCGGGTTAGTGACATGACCAACCCTAACATTTACTTAAACCCCTCCCGCAATTTATAGAATATGTTAATCAATGACTAGAAGATAGCTACACACAATCTACCTAAATTCATCAACTAACCATTCAGAAATGTCCTGTTGCATTCTACATCATGTCACTTGTGTCTCCATCATTGAATCTGTTGACCTCATCTGAAATTTTCGGTGCATGTCTGTGTGAGGTAAAATGACACAAGCTCTTGAAGCTCCGCCCCCTGTCCCGGGAGCAGCAGCTCATTTGCATTCAAAGGAATAGACACAAAACGGTGCGTTTTTGCTCACCCTCAAAAAGTGACATTTTAACATGCTCTATAAAAATATCTGTAGTGTATTTTGAGCTAAAACTTCACATACACACTCTGGGGACATCAAAGACATATTTTACATCTTCTGAAAAGGGCATTATACCACCTATTTCACACAATAATGAAATGTTTTGACATACTAAAACAAACTCAGATCATAAATTAAACGTTTATTTTATGAGGAAATAAACAAAGGTCTCATTACTGTAATACAGAAATATTATGGCACTCTACCATTCAAAACTTTGGGATCAGTGAGATATACGTATATTTTAAGAAATTTATATATTTATTAAGCTAGGAAGCATTAAATTGATCAAAAGTGACAGTAAAGACATTATAATAGTACAAAAGATTTCTATTTTAAATAAATGCAGTTTTGAACTTTCTATTTATTAAAAAATCCTGAAAAAATAAACAAATTACGGTTTCCATAAAAATATTAATCTTTTCAACATTGATAATCAGAAATGTTTCTTGAGCAGCAAATATTAGAGTGATTTCTGAAGGATCATGTGACACTGAAGACTGGAGTAATGATGCTTTGATCACAGGAATAAATTATATTTTACAATATATTAGAATACAAAACAGTTATTCTGTATAGTAATAATATTTTCTTTTATAATGTTTTATTAGTGTTTTTGATCAAATAAATGCATCTTTGGTGAGCAGTCTTCTTTTTTTAAACATTAAAAAATGTTACAGACCCAAAACATAATATGGATAGAGGATATGTGCGTGTTGTAGCGCAGTCTGTCATGAAGTCTATTTGTCTGTTTGTAAATTTGTACGTGAAATACTTGTATATTCTTATGTTTTTTTTGTGGATGACCGAATACTTTTTTTTAATCTGTAATACAATTTTACCTGCGGGTATGAAATAAAACTTCCTACCTACCTACCTAACATTTGAACGGAAGTCAGGGCATATAATTTTTAACTAAATATGTTAATGATTTTTATATAGTAGTATTTGTTGTGCCTTTATGATGATTTAAATGAAAAAAGAACGTGTTATATAAGAAGAATGGAGAATAAAAGCCTAATCTTTATGCAAAATACTATAGAGCGGTTTCACCGACGTCACGTTCTGGGCGGTAACCCGGATGCGCGGCCATTGTGGAGGCACTCAGATGTAAACAACAGCATGGATTGCACTGTTTATGTACTACTGAACACATTGTTACTCTAATAAACCACGGAAAAAGACACGCGGTAGGTGCGAAATCATATAGAGAAGGACTTAGGAAGCAGGAGAGAAACAAAATTGACAAACTAAAGTTAATATGGGGTAAAGATCCGACGATCAGTGGCAATATTTACGTTCTGTGCCTCCAAAATGGCCGACTGCCGGATTGATGACGCGTCGTGAAACCCCACTATAGATAAAATTATCACGAATAAATTCTTATTTTTCTTGGTTTTGAGGTGATCTGGACACCTGCTTTTGAATTTATAAACAATTATTATACAGAAAAATGTCAGTTGCTATTTAGAGTGTTACATTTTATCACACTAGCAATAGTATTTGTTAAAATGCAGAGTAAATAACTTGGTTAATCAGTTTGTGTATACAATATTGTATAATTGTATGAATATTGTAACTCAGTAGTGACCTACCATGGTCTGATAGCATCGTAAACGTGTGGTGGATACGGTATGAGCAACACTGTTGATAAGTGTGTGTGTGTGTGTGCTGGTCATATCTGGGCTGTTGCATCAGCTTCATTCTCCAAGGCTTTACTGTAATGTAGTGTTTCCGCTCCGTGTCCGGACCCCTCATTCCCTCTTTGTTCCCATCAGTGCACATGGATTTAGCCGGACTAATTCAGTGCTTATCCATCACAGCACGGCTTGCACTTTTCCACAGGCACTGAACCTCTGCGCGGGTCACTGTCGGGCGAGAAGGCCTTCTGAAATCTCATTTGAGTCACCAACATCACGCGAAACGGAGAAGTTGTGGTTGTGAAAATGATTGGCTAAGTAAGATTATTGTTATGAGGAGTTTGTTTTGTTTTCTTGAACAAATTGTAAGATCAACAGTGCAAAGTTCTGGTGAATGTGTTTAAATGTGCGACAGAAGCCGTTATCATGTGATGACCAGCAGTTACTCCTCTGTGTCGCTCTTTGTCTCGCGGACACACTTAAACGCATCACACCAACACACTGCTGGGCTTTAGTGAGTCTCAGTTCGGTTGTCATGGATACTGCCACATACAGTGCCAGAAATAAATTAAAAATATATATTTAAAAGCTTTAATATGAGAAGGAACCATCTAACTGTACACCACACTTATCCTCTGTAGTCATAATTTAATGTATTAATATATATAAATTTAAGTCAACTGTTTCACACAATATTTGTGTATTTTTCTGGTTATCAAAGGTCACATGAGGTTCATCAAACCTGTGGTCATGAATCTCTCAGAAGCTGGACTGTGTGGGGTTTGATCACGGGTGTCAGTGTTCGGACGATGCCTCGCGGGGGTGGCGCTCCCATCAGCGGCCCTGCGGAGGTCCTGTGTGTGTGTGTGTGTGTGTGTCAATAACATACAATACCTTGAAGATATCAAATTAGTAACAGATATCCAAAAAGGATTAGTGAATTAACACACACTCATCTTTAAGGGATTTTCAATTAGTTGTGTAGGGTAATGTAATTAGAAAAGTCTGTATAAGGTTACAAGGACGTGTGTGTGTGTGTGTGTGTGTGTATGAGTGCAAATGATTTCCATGTAAGATCATCTTACGAAAATGACTTGTACAGCATCGAGAGATCTGTCTTCAATCACTTCTATTTAGTAGGCAAGATCGAATTTACTACAAAAAAAGGCATATTTACAATAAAAAAAAAGTCTTTTCAAATTCTTTTTTGAATTATTGCATTTTCATGACATTTTTATCGTAATGCTGCATTTTCTGTATGCAAACGTCTTAAAAAAAGAAACTAAAGAAAATGAGGTTTTCGGGAGTTTTTGATTTCTTGAATTTCTTGCATTCTCATGACTTTAAAGTAATTCTTTTTATTGTGCAAAAAACATGCTTAAATATCATGAAAATAATGTTAAACAGGCTTAATTTTCTGTATGCAATTTTATTTTATTATTTTATTTTATTATTACCCCAAAAACAACAGAAAAAAGGAAATAATATTTGGCACAAAGAAATTTGAAATAATTCATTAAATATTCTTTATTGTAATGTCAAAAACAGTTGTTTAATTGGCATGAATATAATGTAAAAAATTGAATGGTCAAAAATAGACTTAATTTTCTGAATTGCAAATTTTATTTCTTTTTCTTATGAAAACTGATCAGAAAACAGGACAAACTTGATAAATTTATGGTGGAAAAGCTGTGGGTGCCGGAAATTCCAGTTTTACAGTGCGCCTGTATATTTTATTAATATCTTATAACCGTATTTTTCATTAAGTGATATAGAGTTAATATACTGTACCTACTTTAACTACCAAAATCGGTCTTTTAACCTTAAAATTTGCCAATAACACCATCACAATAAGACAGGTGGCACAATAGAAAGCCATAAAACATGGTCAATACTTGGTCAAAAAACCAACAGGGTAACACACATCACACATTATGTGATTTACAGTTAAGCAATTAACATTAATGTAGCATTTTTATAGTATTTTTCTGTATAAACTACAAGCTTTTTTCCAGTGCAAGACGTTTCTGCTGTTTCACATGACTGCAGGGCCCGTACGGTGCTGCCCGATTTTAGAAAGCCCCAAAATACTACCTGGACACATCACACACACACACACACCTGCCTCATTCGGTACATGTCCCTGGTTGATGCCCAGGTGTCTCACACACACACACACACACACGCAGAATGCTTCTGTTTGCTCATCCTTGTGTTTTTCCCCTGCTAGTTTGGGTTATTTTAATCTGAGCGTCTTTGGGCAGAAAAGTAGGCCTTACCCATGGCGCCCGTCTCTCTCTTTCTTATACGCAAGCTTCATGAGAAGCTCATGTGGTGTTTGCTAAGACAAGAATCCCTCTACTCTCTCTCAGGTTTAGTGATGTGGTCAAACCCCTAACAGTAGTATTAACTCTGGTGTGTAATTCTTCCTGCAGTGTTTTCACTATGAATATGAATGATGCTTCACAGAAGGAGGGACCCGAAGATCACAAAGACTGGAGGCTGCAGGACTCACTTCACTTTACTAAGGAAGAAACCACCTTCAAATCACATAGAAGCCTGTTAAAAAATACATAGCAACACCCTGGCAACTATCCACAACACCCTAGTGTCATGGAGGTGAGTTATCCACAGACAAACAACACAAGAAAATCGTAAAATATGTATATTTACATGCATTATATTTAAGTGGATTAAAAACATTAGTATATTAATATTTGATGGTCTTGATCATCCTTTACTGGTATTATATTAAAGTGTATAAAATCTTAAAATAATATTTTTTGTCTAGATTAACGTTTGTGGGTATAGATTTGCTTTTAAAAATTTCATTTCATTTTTGTCTCTTGATTTAAGGAGTGAAATATGACCAAAACATTTCTTTTGTTAGTTTTTCCTTGTTACTTTGTGTGTGTGTGTGTGTGTGTGTGTGTGTGTGTGTGTGTGTGTGTGTGTGTGTGTGTGTGTGTGTGTGTGTGTGTGTGTGTGTGTGTGTGTGTGTGTGTGTGTGTGCGCGTGCGTGCGTGTGTGTGTGTGTGTGTGTGTTAGGCCCGCATCTGTTCTTTATTCTACTGTATGTATCTTTGAAACACTATAATACACACACACACACACACACACACACACACACACACACACACACACGTCTGGTCCACCATCTTTGTGGGGACTCTCCATAGACACAATGATTTTTATACTCTACAAACTGTATATTCTCTCCCCTTACACTAACCCGACCGCTAAACCTACCCATCGCACACACACACACACGCACGCACGCACACACACACACACACACACACACACACACACACACACACACACACACTAACCCTACCCCTAAACCCATCACAGAAAACTTTCTGCTCTTTTACATTTTTAATAAAATATAGTTTTTTTATACCTATATATATTTTATACCTAGTTTTTTATGTTCATTAATCAATTTCCCTCGCGGGGACCATTGGCTAGTCCTCACAATGTAGGTGATTTCACGTTTTACTATCCGTGTGGTCCTCACAATGTAATATAAACATGAGCACACACACACACACACAGAGAGAGAGAGAGAGTTCCGGACACTGTCATCTCATAAAGCAACACAAATAAACAAAACAAGCTTTGACAGGATTAACACACACTCACTGACCAACTCTTCGTCCTCCAACTTGTCATGAAGCATAAATCTGAAAGTTTGAGCATCCTTCAGATAGAGCACCTTTACTGTCAGACAATCTCAATCTCTCTAGACAGAGATTCACCCCTGATAAAAGTTCATTAATAAATCAACCAGACCCTGAAGTCATCTGCTATTTCATGAAAACTTCATTTCCAAGTGCTGAAATGTTTTAAGTTGCTTATTTAGAATGCTTTTAATTTAAATACACAGCATTTTTAATTTCTTGAAAGATAAGTTCATAGATTTAATTTCCTCTTTGTGCTAAATTTGTTTTGTCTTGGTTTTACTTTGTCTTTGTGTTCGCATGTTTCAGTTTTTCACAGCATATGGCCTGAGATTAAAAAATAATGACGGTTCCTTATGTGGTTCAGCTGGCAAAATATGAGGATTAACATTATAAGATCAGGCTTACAAATGTATGAAAATATGATAGAGACATATTTCAAATGACTTATTTCCGGTAACTGTAAGATAAAACATTTGCACTGATAAATTTGATCGGATACACAGGCTTTAATGTCAGATCCTTCTATTTAAAAGTCGATAAGTCCATTAGTTTTGCAAATGAGTGCTTTATTTTGCTATCTGCCTGTAAAAGTGTCAGTTTACGCATGCGATTCTCTGACCTGGGCATGTTTGTGTCTGGCTGCGTAACGTGACCTGGTGTAACCCATCAGTGTGTATGAAGTTATGACTTAACTGATCTGAAGCCTGTGAATGGCTGAGACTGGATGACGATCATCATGATTACACGTCTGAAGTGCTTCACCGGGGGAATGAATAACAGCTGCTCCAGCTCATAGTTCACACAGCTGATGCTCAGACACTCACACACAGCTCTTTACACACTATCACACACATACAGGTGTCTCACTGATGACAACATCATAGAATTGTTTAAAATCAACGTTTTATCGATTACCGCAGACAATTACATTGACTCATGCGCTTACAATGGTAGGCTGTGGGGCAGTTTAGGGTTAAAATTTTGTTAAAACACATTTTCAGTAGAAATGTGTGTGTTTTTAAAAAACCTGTAAACAGTTTAATTCTTCCTGTCTTTCCATGCATTACTCATGTTGTTCCTGTGAATGGGGTTTTGCGCCATATAAAATATAAAAGCGCTTTAGAGAGTACATCATACATATCCCTCACACAAATGCCTCGTGGAAGATGATAAACTGGTTGAAGATGGATGAATTGGTAAGCTATTTATTTATTTATTGTTTTATTACATCAGTCTCATACTAACAAATGGTTTTCTTTTCCTGTTTTTCTAATGATGCTGGAAGTTGGGGCAGAAGATATCCAAAGGTTTGTCCCTTTTTAGAGTACTGTGTTTTTAAAATGCCGTGTCAATTAAAAAATAGTTCTGGAAACGATGGACCAATCAGGTGGATCTGGGGTAAGCATGTTTACAGATGGATGTGTATTAAAGGGACAGTTCACCCAAAAAATGAATATTCTGTCATCATTTACTCACCCTCAAGTTGTTCCAAGCCTGTATGAATTTCTTTCTTCTGCTGAATGTGGGTATATTGGGAAAAAGTACTATGGAAGTCTATGAGTTTCATCAACTGTGAAGTTACTGACATTCTTCAAAGTATCTTCTCCTGTGATCAGCAGAAGACAGAAACTATTACCGTAAGTTTAAATTAGCAACTGTATATGGGAGTTAACTGACCAATAAACACACACACTGTACATATATTCAATTAGTGTTTTGACTGAATGTTTGTTTTATTAACTTTTAGCAGTACAAGGCATAAATGATCTAATAGCTAACTTTAGCCTTTATTAGCGTTTCTAGAAACGTGTAACCTTTCTATTGAGCTGTTTCAAGCTTTCAGTTTACAATTTCTCGTTTTATAATTTCTTCCTTTCATTTTTCTTTCTTTCTGTCTTTTACTCAAGTCACTGTAACTCAGCATCAGGCGGCTCTTCTTTTCATTCTGTGCGTCTGTCGTTCCTTTACAGAAAGAGTGCAGTCATTCTGCATTAGGACTGTCGTTCCCGAGAGGAAAGCGGGAGCGCTGCGAGCTTTTAAAGACCTTTAACTCTCTCTCTCTCGATTTCTCTCTCGCACTCTTTTATTATCAATGTAGAGTTTTACAGGGTTGACAGCTCTTAAAGTGTGTGTGTGTGTGTGTGTGTCAAGGGCTGAGAGATTCTTGTATTTCAGGCAGCATGAGGACAGGACGGGCCGCCGTCAGAGGTCACGCTCTGCGTAAGGAGACCTTTCCCTTTTCTTTTAGCAGTAATGACTCTTGTGACCTCATGGCCTTTCCCTGAATGAGTGGAATGAGTGTCTGTTTCAAGGAGGGAAACTAATGAGCAGAAATGCCGGGGCTTGTGGGATTTCTTCTGCGAGAGAAACTTTAATTAACAAATCCAATTTGGATGTAATTAATGTTATTTGGAAAAAGAACATGAGACAAAAGTGCACTGGTATCAGATGGTAATGCCATGGTTCTTACCATACTGATAAACACACACACACACACACACACACACACACACACACACACACACACACACACACACACACACACACACACACACACACACATATAATGCTATTTACATATTTCATATCTATCTAATCTATCTATCTATCTAGCGCATTCAATTGATCAAAAGTGACTGTAAAGACGTTTTTTTTTTTTACTTTCTATTCATCAAAAGAATCAAAAGAATCTTAAAAACAGTATCACGGTATCAGCGAAATATTGATGAGCACAACTGTTTTCAACATTGATAATAATCATAAATGTTTCTTGTGCATCAGATCATCATATTCTCCTGATTTCTGAAGGATCATGTGACACTGAAGACTGGAGTAATGAAGATGAAAATTCAGCTTTGATCACAGGAATAAATTGGACAATATATTCACATAGAAAACAGCTATTTTTAATAGCAATTATATTTCACTGTTTTTACTGTATTTTTGACCAAATAAATGCAGCCTTGGTGAGCAGAAGAGACTTCTTTCAAAAACATCAAATATCTAACCCCAAACTTTTGAACGGTAGTTTATATTGATTATCAGATATCAGATATACAGATTTACAGAACATCAGTCTGCTAGTGAATCTATGGTTAATTGTGCAATTATAACTACTGTATATTAATTAGTCTGATTATTTTTTTACAGCTACTTACAAAATAAGTAAATACATGTACAGGGACTGCACATTAAATATTGACCTGAAATAATTTTATTACTTCATACATAATATACATGAAAATAACAGACAAAAAAATGCTTTGTAAGTATAAAATGATATTGTATAGAACAAACACTCACACATTTGTTTCCGTGCCGTATATTAGTGAGGACATTGCATATAGACTTGGTTAATGATGTTTTCTGTGGCCTAACCCAAACCCAATCTCAGGAACATGTGCAAAACACTAGATTTAATTATGTTTTGGCTGATTTATAAGGCTTTTTAACTAGTAAGGACCAGTAAAATGTCCTCACAAGTATAGCCAAACATATACAGTACACACACACACACACACACGTGAGATATCTGGCCACAGATGCGTTTTTCCATTTCTCTCTTAATGAAACTGCTGCACCTCTGATCATCTCCTCTGTTTCACCCCTCTCTCACTTTCACTGGCGACCACGGCGACGGCATCCCTTTCTCACCCTCCTCATCACCACAGCGACCCACTCGGCCCGTAAACCAAACCGCCAGAACCCACATCAAATATTAACCGCCCCATTAATGAGTTTTCCATCGCTCGTACACACACACGCAGCCGTAATTAACGGAAAGCACTTACCATGTATCACTACTTAAATTTACTCGCCGACCACAAGCGAGCTCAGAGAGAGAGAGAGACAGTTTTCAACTCTTTGAGGAAAAGCATCACGTCTCAGCAGGGAAGATCATGTGTCATACACAACATGCATGTTTACGTTCAATCTGCAAGAAAAGGGATGCTGCATTAATATTCAATGTGTGTGTGTGTGTGTGTGTGTGTGTTGGGGGGACGGGACGGGGTATGTGGGTGTGTTAATATTTCATGTCATTATCAAATTACTGGTGAATGTGCCAGTTCTGACCTAAAGTCTGTGAAAATGCAGACTCGAGTGCTTGTTTCACTGTTTGCGGCCCTGCACCACCGAGCTCAAGTGGAACGTAATTGGGATCTTGTCTGGGATTTGAACTCGAGACCTTTGCATCTGAAGCAAGACTCGGATGGTCACGTTCATTTAGATCATTTAGATGTATATTCTCGAAATTGCTTATTAATGTAGGTTTGAAAGTTTGGGGTCAGAAGTCTCAGAAGCTGTGTTTATTTAATCAGATATACTGTAAAAACTGTGATGTTGACAGACATTATTATAATTTTGCACAAAAAAAAATATGACAAAGTAAATTTTCATCATAATTACTCCAGTCTTCAGTGTCACATATTTTTTTCAGAAATCATTCCAATATGATGATCTGTTGCCCAAAAAACATTTCTGATTATTATCAATGTTGAAAACAGTTCATATTTGTGTGGAAACAGTAATATATATTTTTCAGGATTCTTTTGAATATTAGAAAGTTCATAAGAACGGCATTTATTTGAAATATAAATATTTTGTAACGTTATAAATGTCTTTATTGTCAAATATTTAACGCATCCTTGCTATAACTACAATTAGATTATAAATAAATGTTGTTACTTGAAATAAAATAAATGTTAAGAAAATCTATTTATTTTATTTCAGCTAGTTGCCAAACATTTCTCTTTTTCATTTAGTTTAACTTGATGTACTAAAATAACTAAAACTGAAATAAATATTAATGAAAATAAAAATGACAAAACACAACAAAATTACTAAAACTTGAACAAAAAATGTAAATGAAAACTGAACATAAAAATAAACATTCAAAACTATAATAGTATCTCAATGATACTAAAATAACACTGATTTAAATGTTTTGCAATAAACCTATAACATATTGGTATTATATACTTACATTCAATGACAATATTTTTGATTCGTCATTGCATCATTCATAATGGTTTGAGGAATAAGTAGTTCATAAGGTAATATTTCATCTTGATGATCTCATCGCTATGGAAGTAAAAATGCTTGGGAAAAATGCAAAAGCCACTGGTAAAGTGGGAAATCACTTACTTATTACATTTGAGTTTTTCCTTTAAAAAACGTTGTTTCCGAACTGTCCGTTACATCCAAACCAGTTATTATTGAATATTTCGCCATCTTAGAAAACCATTATTGATCCAGACATATGACTATGACCTCATGGAAGTTTTGTGCCGTCTTTGACAGGTACCGTAATTTAAGGAGCAGCATTAATATTCTTTAAAACGTCTTATTTTATGTTCCACAGATGAAAACCAAAGTCACGTGGGTTTGAAACAACATGATGGTGAGTAAAAAAAGACCGAATTTCATTTTCAGGAAAACACTGCAAACTTTCACTTCTGAGATTTCAAAGGTTTGGGATGAAAGTGTAGCGCTACAATAAAGCAACTGAAGTCTAAATATCTCTCAAATACACACGGATGCATATAGTCTGAACCAGTGAAATGGCTCTGGAGGGATCTGTCCTGAGAGAGCAGTTTAGAAATCACTTAAAGCTATTAGTGTATCGCGGTTACAATGAGTGTCTGATTCGCTGACTTCATGAAAAGAGATGAGAGCGAGCGAGCGAGGGAATGTGTCTTTTTGTATTTGCATGCTAGAACAGCAGAGTGTTCTACATGTCTTTATAGATGAAAGACAATTAAGTCTTTAGTCAACTAATTACATGCTGTCTCTCTCTCTCTCTCTCTCTCAGTCTCTCTCTCTCTCTCTCTCAGTCTCTCTCTCTCTCTCTCTCTCAGTCTCTCCCACTCGTAACCATTTCTATTTCCAGAACTGATGTGTTATCAAGTTCCATGCACAAAATATTACGTTTTAACAGGTTATATACAGAAATCTGGGTTTAGCTGTGATGTGATAGAAGCTCTAGATGAGCTGTGAGAATGTGAAATGACAGTTTGCTGGGTCATTACAGTCCTTTCTTGTATGTTGCTGGTCTTATTGTGCACAAATATTATTCTAAAGCACAAAATGTTAATCTTTGCACTTGCTCTGCCTCTGAAACAACTTTTTTCCCCAAATCCCTTCTATTTTTCAACTCATATGTATTCCCAACATATTAAATCATCCTAAAAATGTTCTCTTTTATTCATATTAACATCTCTTGATGAAATTCAAATGGATTGCGAATGGTTTCAATTTGACTTTAAGGATGCGCTGAATGTTATTTTGTCTAAAAGTTCTGTTCATGCATCAGATGCTTTGTTGTGAGTTTTCATATATCATGCATTATAAGGAGCACAGTTTTGCCATTTATTTAGACTTTATTGCACGTATCGTTCAGATGTTTGGGGTCGGTAAGATTTTAAAATGTTTTTGAAAGAGTTTCTTGTGCTCACCAATGCTGCATTTATTTGATCAATCATACAGTAAAAACTGTAATATTGTGAAATATTTTTATGTTTTGAAATGACTATTGTAATATATTTTAAAATGTAATTTTTTCCTGTGATCAAAGCTGAGTTTTCAGCATCATTACTCCAGTCTTCAGTGATCCTTCAGAAATTATTCTAATATGATGATTTGCTGCTCAAGAAACATTAATTCTGAAGGATCACTGAAGACTGGAGTAATGATGCTGAAAACTCAGCTTGGCATCACAGTAATAATTTACATTTTAAAATATACTCACATATTATCTTTCACAACATTGCTATTTTTACTGTACCTTTTATCAAATAAATGCAGCCTTGGTGAACATAAGAGACTTTTTTTAAGAACATTAAAAAATCGTAATTATTCCAAACTTTTTGAGCGCTAGTGTAATTCTGACTGACTGATTTGTTCCAGAATGTCAGGCTCATTGTCGTCTTGATCGGCATGTGTGATCCAGTGTAATCTCTGGTGTAATCTAGTCCAGTGTCAGTCTGTAATCTAGTTGTAGAGCTAGACTGTGTCCTTGTTTAGACATCTGAAAGCAGTAAACACAGAAGTCATGTTTATTTGATGCTGACAGCGCTGGAGTGAGTTGATCTGTGTGTGCTGGATCACTTCTACTGATGACCAGAGGTGTCAAGTCCAGGTTCAGAAAGTAAAATTCCTTCTCAGTATTTTGTTCCAATCACCTGGATTTGCTAATTAGCACAGTTTTTCAGTCAGGAGATAGAACTAATTAGTGAAATCAGCTGGCTGAGTTCATGGTTGGAATAAACATATGACATATGGTCCGAGTTTCTGACCCCTGGAATTGACACCTCTGCTGATGACCTTGTGTGTTAGTGAAAGTATGTAAAGAAATCTGTGATAAGTGATGTCTTTGTGCACAAGTCTTTTTCAGCTAAATGCACGGGATTAAGGTGTGGAATAAAGAATTACTGCTAAGAGGACAGAAACTGGAATATCGGACGGGACGGTTGGATTTACCTGGCTTTCTCCCTCTTAAGTAAGGCAGACTTTACTACAGGTGATTGCTCTGTATAGAGGTCTGGTGATGAATGGCTCTTGTCTGCTCTCAGGTCCTTTGCCAGTTCTGTGGTTATTTATTCTGAGAGTTTAACAGCGTGACCTCAAAACACACACACACACACACACACACACACACACACACACATAAACATATAAAGAGAGTGTGAGAGAGTGCATTATATATATAATACCCCGTGCTAAAAAAGTGCATTGTTTCTGCTGGCTAAAGATATATATAATTAGATCTAAATCAGGACAAGGAGAGAAGTCCCTTATAGTTACTTTGTTTTATAAAGGGGCTCAAACTCCCCACAGGGGTCCGCTGCCCATATGTGGGCCAAATACTTTTATATGAATCTTTCTTCCAGTGAAATAAAGTTTGTATGTATTTTTTTCTGTTTAGTGAACAAAATGGCATTACAAATGACCAATGTTTTACTGCTCAGTGAAGAGGTCCTCTAACGATCGGTGAAACAGCGACACAATGTGTTCACAGTGTGGCATTACAACTACAATGAAGCACTGTAATATTATTATTTGAAAACTATTGACAGTTGTTTTAATGGCTTTGCAGTAACTTATGATTTTATAAATATTCCCTTTTTGTTTACTAGTAATGTATTATTTTACGCAAACAGCTTCATAGAACCTATGGTTTACTGATGATAGTGTAACTATAGCGGGCTGTCACCATGTACAGCGCGTGAACAAACATTTATATTGACAACCGGTGACAGACAGAAAGCTCGTGCACGTTTAACGGTTGTGATGCGTCTGCTCAAATAATAAGTCTATATATTTATGTGGATGCGATTATGTCGGATTATATGAGGAATGTTTAAAGGTAAGACCATTGTAACCGTTTAAAAAGACGTTTATGTGGAGAAAAACATTTAGCAGCTAGTTGATGAACGCCTACGAACCGTATTGAAATTGTCCGTTAATGAGTGAGCATTATATAAGTTTGTCTCACTATCTAAAGTTTTCAGACTTGTTGATAACTTAAAAAGTGAGGTTTTAACGTATTTGTCTTGAACAGGGTGTTCTGACGATTCATGCTACCCATCGAGATTTGCTATTTACTGGTTATGCGCAAGTGCAGACTCACAGTTTTTTTTTAACAAAAGGTAAATTTACATGTGTTATCATGTAATTTCCCTTTAAGAAATGCCAACTACCATATGAATATTTGTACGATCAGCCAGCTGAACAAGAATAACTGAAAGTTTCAGTTTCAAGGAAAGGTGTGCTTTTACAAGTCAAAGATGAATTCTTTTCACACCGTTTAAAAAAAGAAAAACAGTAGCCTAGTCTACAGTAGGCTATACAGTAGCTACTCATAACTTAGAATTGTATTATAATTGTATTTCATATAATATGAATCTACATTCTGTGATCGATTCGCGCTACGGTAGCATTTTTCGACAAGGCAGCACAAATCGTCAGAACACATACTCTGAAACACATTGACACCATGCCTCAGAATGAAGCCAGTATTTTATCAAAATATGTGCTTTAAGGTGTTTTAGTGTACTTGTTTTCCTTGTAGATGAATGCTAACTCAAGTCATGATGTTGGATGCACTGGGAGGCTGCAGCCCCATCCCGCATCCCAGAATCCCTCTGACCTATATCAGGTGTGTGTACAGTGTCTCAGATTGTACATGACAATCTCAATGTGATCTTTTCTGGATGTTTTCTGCTCATTCTGATTTGCTCTCTGTTCTCTTGCAGATTTATCTCCTTAACAGCCAATACCCACCCATCCTGCAGAATCACTCTCGGACGCTTGCGATTCCCTACAAGGAGCTGCGGCACCACAGAACTCCCTGCGAGTCCATTGGGAACAACTACAGCCCGAGAGGCCAAAACCTGAAAATCCAACATCTGCACCGCAGACGTCACTCGCTTCAGTGTCCTCCAACTGCATGTATCCTTATAGACCTACACACACTCATTGTGCTTATTGCATAATTCTAAATATGCATCTGAAATTACAGAATTATTTTAGACGATGACTGACTAGACATTTAAAAAAATGTAGGCCACTTTTTACTGGTAACATCAGACATTTGGCATTATCAGGACTCACAAATATTCCTCCATTGCATTATCATACATTATATTCAACATTATATACAGTTGTTTAATGTAGTACTGACACTAAAACTCTGAACTATACACAATACATATTGTCACTATCCACGATACATTTTGTTGCATTTTTGAATCGCGATATATTGTTACACCCATAAAAAATAATAATACCTTGATTCAGCAAGGATGGAATAAATTAAACAAAAGTGATATATTAGAAAAAATAATTTTAATGTTATTTCAAATAAATGCTGTTCATTGAACTCTCTATTCATCAAAGAACCCTGCTTAAAATATTAAGCAGCAAAATTGTTCTTTAGCTAAATTACTATTGATAATAGTAAGAACCATTATTCATAATCGAGGAATCCTAGTAAACGAGCAGCAAATCAGCATATTAGAACGATTTCTGAAGGATCATGTGACACTGAAGACTTGCATTTTAAAATACAGTATTAAAATACAATACAGTTATTTTAAATTGTAATAATATTTTTCACAATATTACTACATATTACATTTCTGATCAAATAAATACAGCCTTCTTTCAAAAATATTAAATAATTATTTCAAAACTTTTGACTGGTACACGTACACACACACACACACACACACACACACACACACACACACACACACACACACACACACACACACACACACACACTTTAAGTGAGTCCTATCTTAACTTCACATTCAAGTCTCTAGTGATGCTCCGGTTGTGAGGAGGCGACAACCTACGACCCGAGCACAGAGGTAAAAGTTCTCTCTCTCACACAGCAGACACTTTAAAGCAGAGATTTAGAACATATGTGTGTATTTATTGTAATATTTACAGCAGAAACCATCTTTTTAACATTAACAAACAAAATGCCATCGTTTTTAGAAGTCGCCCTTTGACACCGAACCAGCAGCTTGAAATCATTCGGCGTGAAGAGAAACAAAGTCAAAGGGACCAGGTGGACCCTACAGAGAGAGATTTAGAGGTCAGTATTAGCAACATCCATCCAAGCTATATCGATGTTTTTTATTACACACACTTTTATTCTTCTGAACAATTTCAGTTCCTTAAAGCTACACATTGTAACTCTTTGCTCTCTAGCTTTTGAAGCATAAAACTACATATTGCTTGTGGAGGGGCATTGTTTTGGTAATTAAGTGTTTGTGTTAATGTGTTGTGTTGTGTAATTAAGTAAGTTGTGTTTTTTTTTTATCACTAATGACGTCAAAACTTCAATAACGGGTTTAGTGAGCTATCAGCTTGGAGAAATTAAAGGTACATTTTTGTGTGTGTGACGACCAGTGTGTACCAGCTTGATGACTGCTGAAAATAAGTTGACTATTACAAAGAAAAGCTGAACATTAGTTCACAAATAATATATATATAGTTTAAATTGTTACTGCCTTATGTTAATATTTTGGAATAAATGTAAAAATGCCTAAAAACACTAACTTGATGATTTTGATTTATGCTTGGTTTTAATAAATGAAACATATAGTCATTTAAAAAAATACAAAAGAGAAATTTGGTCTCTCTTTTTTATGTAATGTTTATTTAACCAGGAAAATTGCAGTAAGTGTAACGGACATAAATTTACATTTGATACATACAATACAGTATATAACAAAGGCCTCCTCATTTTAATACACCACTAATATATACAGATAGATAGATAATATATAAATTATTATTTTTTAAATGGTTTTAAATAAGAAGTGGTTCTCTTGCATCTATCTATAAATTTACATTCGTTCTCCTCTCTTTCTCTCTCAGAGGTATTTGTACTACATCACTGAGGGTATTTACGGCCACATGTTGGCCCCCCCCCCACCAGAGCAGATCAGCGGTATCCTGAAGCTGGTTCCCAGCCGTTTCCCAGAGGATGAGCAGAAGATGCAGAGGATGCAGGAGGATCTCCTGGAGGAGGTCCAGAGAGACTATGAGTTCAGCCTCCGCAAGAGCATCGGTATGACACACGACACCATCTAGAGTAGATGATGTACAGCTCAGCAGTACTATACAAAAAAATACTATAAAAAAAATAAAATAAATAAATTAAATAATGGTGCGCTACATAATTTTTTTTGTTACACTGGGCGATAAGACTAAATATGACTTTCTAAATATTAATTTCCTTCCCAATTTGTTGACATTTTTTAATTTTTTTTGCCATCTAATTCATGTTATTGTCTTTTTAGTGTGTCATTTCCACATTTGTGTGGCCCTCTGAATAAGTTGTCTGAAATGTTTCATAATTTTAATCTCTTTTTTGCAGTCGATTATATCCTGCTAGATCCAGCAGAGAGGGAGCGTCTATCGATTTCTGCTGTTCCCCGGCCTTTCACGGCCCGTGTGATTCGTGCACCAGTTCCCTGGTCCGTGAACTCCCTGGATGCTCACAGCTGGCAGACGGAGAACCTCTACACTGTGAACCCTATGCTGCTCCACGTACAGGATCTCTGGATGAGCAGGTCGGCATTATCTCTGAATCATCATGGTCCTAATCATTAAGATCCCGTTTATGATTTATAAAATGATGTTTCATTCGTAGTTTCTCGTCTCTGCGGTTTGTGCGTTTGGACGACCTGCTCTCAGCCGATCTCCCTCTCTTACCAGCGGAGTTTGAGGAGCTGGTGCGGCAACAGTGTCAAAACACACGAGATGAACTGCTAAACACGTAAGAGACTTTGGGCCCTATTTTAATGATCTGAAATGCAAGTGTCAAGTAACTTTGTGGGCGGATCTCGGCGCTGTTGTTATTTAACCGGTGGGATAAATGACTCTTGCGCTCGACGCAAATCTAAAAGGGGTTGGTCTGAAGTAGCTTCATTATTCAGAGGTGTGGTTTGGGCCTAACGGGAAACAAACCAATAAGAGCGTCATATCACATCCCCTTTAAGAGCATGATGAATGAGGTGCGCTTGTTCCATGGCGCAATACTATTATAACTGCGCATTTATCAGGCGCGCTTCAGAACCGGTTCACAGCCAAAGAGATCGATGTTCTCGTCAGGGCCGTAAAAGAAAGAGAAGTGACATTGGGGATGGGACAAATCCACCCAAATTAGCTTCGGTTAAACATGCATATGATAATTTGGGTAAATGTGTAAGCTTTATGCCTATTTTTCCCATCGTCATGGACACAACAATGATTTCCCTCATGTTTTAATATTTTACTCTGATAATCCGGGCCTGATGTCTTTCATCATTAACTCTCTGCCCATTTCGTGTTTTGAGCCCAAATCAACTCAGATATATAAACAAATGCACTTTGCAGCACAAGGCAAAAATGTTCCGGAAAAAATATTACTTTTATAGCACAATGACCTGCTTTTGGAATTTGCAGTTTACATTTTATAATAATTTCAAATTCAGAAATGCAGGTTTGTGATTCTGCAAGTGCAAATCTCAACATTTCAGATTTTATTTGACAGGTTTACACATCAGAGCTGTAAGTGCAAATTTTAGCATATAAGTTCTCAAATTCAACTGAACGTGCAATTCACACGATCTCTAAGCGCTTCATTATAACTCGCTGTCTTCACGAAGTGCTGAAATGTAGGCTGTATCATTATGACATGGCCATAGTCAGGAAATGAATAAATGAAGGAATATGTTCCAAATCAAACTTTATTAACGAAACAGAATATCAGAGGGAATCATTTCTTTCTTTCTTTTTATTTTTTTTATCAGTTGGCCGGTCACACGGCTTTCATAGTTTTCATTTAGGCTACGTGACTGCGGAGACCTGCAGTTATTTTTATTTTTAATTTATTTTTATTTATTTATTGATATCTTATTTATTTATATCTTGATTTTGAATTAGTTTTAGTTTTATTTTTCGTGGTAATTTTAGTTTAATTTGAAGCAGTTTCGTTATGTGCTTTTGTCATTAAAAAAAATTAAAATTGCTATTTACGTTTAATTTAGGCTATATTTAATTATTTAGGCCTATATATAATTTATATATATATAAGTTTAGTTTAAGTTTCTATTTCTTTCCAGTTCATAATTTTAGAGCTTCAAATTCAGCTTATTTCAATCTGCAAGGCAACATTTTTAATTTTCGTTAAATTTTTTAATTAATATACTGTATATGCCCATAATTTAAAGGCCCATTTTATTTAGCCTAATTTGAGCTTTTTTTTCCAGTTGACTTAAATGCTTAATGTTACGAATTATTTAGGCTAATGCGGGACACCATTAGGCCGGGAGTCGCACACTCAGACAGGCAACCCATAAAAATAAAGTTTGATTTGCTTCAAATTCCCACTTTTGGGTCTTCTTTTCCTGACCAGGCCATGTCATGATGATACTGTATAGTGATTGACATTTCAGCACTTCGTGAAGACAGCGACATTAATAGTAATAAGCCAAACGGCTTACTCAATCCTATCTCACTCAATGAGTTGATTAACTCATCCCGTGTTGATTTGGTTGATTATCTGAACGGGCTCCTCCCGAACTTTGTTATATATATAATTTAAAAATAATTTAATGAATGAATTTAAGGGATCGCATAAAGGGAAATCTAGGGGCATTTATGCTATTCCTAATCGCAGTTAGACGTCTGAAATTATTTGACTCTACAGACATTTTTCTTGTCTCTGATAACGGGAGGGGCGAGCTAGACTAGATGCGCCGGATCTTAAGCTCTTGTTTTTATTTTTTCTTGAAGAAAATTCATTTACATCATAGTCATTTACAGTGTGTTTACACCGCAAAACAAATTCTTGCCATTTTCGTGCTCTTCCAAACTGGATTGTCTTCTCCGACTTGCCATAGAGTCCTCAAACTTAGAAGAGGGGCCATGTAGATGAGCTCACAAATCTGCATTTTGAGTGGTGTGTGGCATAAATTTAACATCTATCGGCGAGTGGCGTTATTTTAACGCGTGGCGGCGTGTGATGTTAACTTATCGCCTGGCGGCGTTATGAAGACAGTGTTTTAATATTTATACGGCGATCAAATCCACGCAAATTCTGAACCATTTGGCTTTCGATAAATGTACGTGCAACGCGCCACTGACTCTAGACTAGTTTTTTTCTGGTCAGTGGCGCAATTGTTTTCTGGAACTGCAAAATAGCACCAGGCATTGGTTGCGCCGGAACACGCCTCATTTTTTGCGCTGAACCGCCCCGGGAGCGCAAGTTCATTCCCTAGTTTGCCGGCGTGCGTCTGTGGAGGGAAAAGTCTGCTTTGTGTGGGTGCAAAATACGAATGATACATGCGTCGGTGTACAAAGTCAATTGCGCTGGGTGCAAGATAGGGCCCTTTGTGTGAATGTACACATTTGTTCTAAACAAGTGAAGTCTGTTTTTTTGTGAGGTCTGGTTTAAGTAACTTCCTGCCGTGGACCGTAACGTAAGCTGTACAGATTGAGAAGTCTTACGGAGACACATGATATATTTGCTGTCTGTAGGTTTCATTCTCATGTTCTCTGTAAACCTGTCACTGTAGTCACCTGAATCCAGCTCTATAATTACATCTCTAAGCACGCAAAGGAAGAGCTGGACATCCAGGAAGCTGTAATAATAGAACTTTATACAGTAGTTAGATCTGCTTCTTGAATCTGATTGGTCGAGCAGTGTTCCAAAAGGGACTGGGACTTTCCATAGTCAGCATCACTCCTCTTGTCTGTGTTTGATTCAGACAGACTGTCAGTCTGTTTGTTAGTGTTTGAGATTTTCAAGTGTTTCTTTTTGCAAGTTACATTGAAACTGTTGTAGGTAGCGACAAATTACGAGCCATTTGAATTATTGATTCAGCCCTGTTCAATGAGTTCGGACCTTTATGAGTGAGTCATTTGAATCATTCGTTCAACTGATTTGTTAATCAACACCGATTCATTCCCGGTTTATTATCATTCACTAAAACTAATCTCAAACATTTCTCATTTTTGTTTAGTTTAACTTGAAGTACTCAAATAACAAACAAGTGACTAGTCTTTATGAGTGAGTCGTCGTTGACTCAACTGTTTTGTTAAAAAACACTGATTCATTTAGCGGTGAAACAACTCTTTTGAGTCATTCATTCAAACACTCTGATTTATTCAGAAACAACTCAGTACTACTCTTTGTTACTTGGAGTTAAACAAACAAATTGGCATTGACAGATAAGAGAATGTAACATGAACTATTAAACTATTGATGTTTGTCTGTTTTATCAATTAGTCATAGCAATGTCCTGATGCTCTCATGGGATATACTGAACATTTACTGGACTGTGGTAAATGTACATTTGAATAAGGTCAGCGTTGTGTGTGGACGAGTGTGTTGTTGTTTAAATAGTTCTCTTCGTCTTGGCTACCTTTGTTATCAACTCTGTATCCATGGTCTCCTCAAACTACCCAGAGAATCGCACACAATACAAGCTTTTAAAGTTTTGAATGAGGGTTTGAACAATGGGGAAATAAAGAGCAATCTGGACCTGCTTTAACACGCAGGGTGTCAGTGGCTCTACAGCAACAGTCAGTGTAAAGTGTTTAGAAGATATACTGCAGAAAGTGGGAATTTCAGTCTGACATATTCTTCACTAAATGGACTGACTGAATCACTCAATAACAAGTAAAGTTGGTGATTGACTGGTGTACTATATTACAAGTTTCTAAAGCCTTAATTATAGGTTTGTGTGAGACTTTTATTTCTGTCCATCATATTTTACCTCTCAAAAACAGTTTTTAGACACCCTTTTATTACAAATTTTTAAATGTACATTTTATACAATAAGATAACTTCTTTAGCTTTTGAAGATTAAGACATTTGAGAATATCTTGCACTTAAGCACAGAAAAATAATTTAATTGGTTAACTTGTATCATGAACATACCAACTCAAGAAGTGAATTTTGGTATACAGCCAAGCAGAAAAACGAAGGTAAAATTTTAAAGAAAAATAATAAAAGTTACATCACCTGTTTCCTCTGTTGTGTGTGTGTGTGTGTGTGTGTTGTGTAGTTGGCTGCCCAGCTGTGCTTCTCTTTTTGTGACCTTTAAAGACTCGTGGTTGCCGCTGGTGCCGAAGAAAGCAAGCATCGCTCCGGTAAAGGCCCAAAAACTCTTCTTCTGTGTGGCTGCACTGATGTCACTGCAGCTGCGCAGTCTGGTGGTCGCATCACTACAGGATCTGCTGGAGTTTTTCCAGCTACATCAGGTACTGAAACCAGTGACAATAGCAACGTTTACATTGACACCCTTTGATTCAAAATTAAATCATTCTGATTGATGAATTCGTACATAGTGTTTACATGAATGCTAAATAATGTCATGATGCTTATATTTATCAAGCAGTAAATACAGCCCTTCCCGCACCTAAAACTTGAGTCTGAAGCAAGGCCTGTTGAGACAGTAATTTGCCCAATTTACTCCGATTAACGTGGTTACATTACTTTTTTTATTCTGACTGCTACTAGTCTGATTACGGTCAGATTATTAGGGTCCATGTAAACGCAGCTACTGTTTTATCCTGCTGATGCTGTCTTCACATTATACAACCTAGTTACTGAGCATGTGCTTGCATTTATGGGTATATGTACACGTCTGTTTGCTTGCAGATGCAAGCTTTTTGAAAGTTATTGTGTATATTTATTATATTTGGTATATTGTGTATTTTACAGTTATTTTACCACTGTAAACATCACTCTAGCTTACTGTCTTGTGGATCTTTATGGCTTTTAAAAAACTTTTTTTTCAATTAATAATTACGTTCATTAATAAACAGTTCTTAATAATACATCCAACATTTCTTCTACCAAGTAATACAGTTCAGTTGCCTAATTGTTGCTATATTTACACATCATTCAAAAGTATGAGGTCGGTTAGTTTTGTTTTGCAGGATGGTAATGATTTTGGGGAGTGTTTTAATGAGCTGCAGTACACACAGCGTCCAGTGTTACTGGTGAAGTTAAGACTCGAGGACCCCAGAATTGCATTCGAACCTTCACTGCAGATCTGCTGGGAGCTCATACAACAAGCGTTCACACAGATCATCAACAGCGCCCACAACATACCACGGGTATGAGGAAGAAACACACATATACTTTTATTTAACAAAAAGGGAACCCCCTGATGATTTCTATTGTTATAGTAGTTATGGGATATTTTGTTTAGTAGACATTCATTTGCATTACTCATATTATGTCTGCAAAGTTCAGATTGAGTGTGTCCCAATCTTTACTTACATTGGTAAGAGTTATGAGTAGGTTTTGGGTTTTGGTCCTGGAATATGCACACAAACACAATCACTTTGTCATAATTTTACACAAACAATGAAAATTGAACATCTAGCAGAAGTTCTACACTCTAACAACAACAACTAGATTGCTTCCATTAAAATAAAAGAAGTCATCATTTACTCACCTTGGTGTTCTTGTATCATTGAATGCTGTATGCCTGTCGTTTTTTTTTTTTTGGACCACAAAAGGAGAATTTAAAAAAAATGTCATGCTCACGCTTGTCAATATAATGGCAGCAAACAGCATCAACCTTTAAAAAATTATGCTTAAGTATCATAGACTGATCCCATGCGATATGTGCCGTATATTCAAAGTGTTCTGGGGTATATTATAGGGTTTGGTGGAAAATAAACCTAACTTTAATGCATTATTTAACAAAAATCCTGTCCTTGGTCGTTGATCTTCTGTGCTCGACTGCACATTCTTGAGACTATTATCACACAAGTTTTGAGAAATCAAGATTAATAATAACGTCACATGAAATGCAATCCATGTACTTTTTTCTTTGAGGTGAATATATCTGTCATGTTTATCGTGTTCACATCTGTCAGCTGTCATTCTAACTGTCATATGACAACTGGAGGTCCAGTCTGGAGATATTTAACTCAGTGAAGAACTTCACTTGACACTTTTTTCGGGATTTCTAGGAGTTGTATTTTATGTTGTGTTTTTATTCATCTTGATGACTTAATTTTCATTTTTGGTTTAACTACCCCTTTTAATGAAGCTTCTGAGTTTAGGCACAGTGTAAGGCAGAACAAATTGAAACCTAGTACATACTTAAACCATCATTTTTAAACCAGAAATCCAAATGAGTGATATTTTCTCACAGGTGGAAGGCACACTTTTCCCAGAGTTTGGAGAAACATTAATGCTGCGCTCAGTGAGACCCAACGAGTCGCTGGTGATAGACATCATGAACAGAGCGAGGGAGATCTTTCAGAGGAACACCGTTGGGCCCCAGAGGTCCGCTATCATTCGGAGAGCATGTTTTCCAGTAGAAAAGCTTCAAATTAAGATTGAATCACACTGTAGTTTGTCTGTGCTTGTGTAGGTATCTGGATGTGTATAAGAAGTACACTGATTCACTGGACCGACAAGACATACTGAACTTCCTTAAAACCAAACACTCACTGCAGGGCTTTACTAAGGTAGCTTTTCTAGTGTGTGCATTGCAGCCTTGTAGACAACACAAGGGTGAAATGCTTCCTTGTAAAGCAAGATGTTTCTACTTTGTGTTCTGTAGAAAATCACAGGTGTGCAGAACGTGTGGAAGGAGATCACATCACTGCATGTGACAGTCCCTCTGTCCCTGTTCTGTCTGGATGCGGTGAACCTGAACCAATATCTGTGTGACAAGGCGGAGCATCTCATAGATCTTCTTACCACGTTTGTGATGGAGGAGAACCGAGAACTCAACAAGAGGTGGGTGGAAACAGTCTGAAATATTCTTCACAATAAAGCCGGCTTCAAAATTCTTGTTTCATTTTGTTGACATTTTAAAGTTTAAGGTTTTTACCGAGGGGATTTTGGATAATTATTTTTATCACTCAGAAAATTCTGTCAACAGCCAGAAATACATTATCACCATATTTTAAGAAATAAAGTGTAATATAAATTAGTCAAATTATATATGAACAAACCCCTCTGTAAAACCCTACAGAATATAGATAGAAATTGTTTGGTGTATGAAACTGCTTCTAAAGTGAGATTTCTGACTGAGAATAAACTCATTTAAGAAAATGGCCTGCTATATATTATAATTAAAAATCAGACGCAAATAGATGAAGTGTAATAAAATAAACACTTAAATGTGTATTTTGGATGTTTTCTTTCCAGTAGTGAAGGAGAATATCTCAAAAATATCAAAATTGACCTATGCCTGAAAAAAACAATAGTTTTACCTGTAGTGACTTGCCTCAATTTTAATATTTCATTATTTTTCTTATTAAACTTCCTGTTGCCTTCAAAAACATGTCACATTATTTAAACGGAATGATATTGTTTTTAGCAGATTTTTAGTTGATATTTTCACACATTGTTTGTATGAGGTATTATATTATACTATATACCGTTTATAGCATATAGCATTTATTATTCTACAATAGTATCTGCCGTCGTTACGATGAGATTACGGACAGAATCACGAGCAAGCTGAGTAACACAGAGGAGCTGGTGGAGTTAAATCAGTACCTGAAACACACAAGTGAAGTCACCGTACACAAACTCCATCATGAGATTGAGGAAGCTGTCATGAGACTTGACTTCCTGCTCGACTATGCCACCCTACCAGGTAAACTTCCTCTGCGTAATGTGTTTATGCAAATACTTTATATATGGGTACACCATACTACTCAATTACAGTTTTACTAATATTTCAACCCGCTTTTCACTCAGTGTGTGTTTGCCTTCTGCATTTGGGGCAGTCTGGGTCTTGTTGGAACACTTTTTCTTTAAAAATCCTTAAGACTTCTTTCTTCATAGTGGAGGATATGAAGTTGTTCAGCACTGTGATCCACTGGCCTGAGCAGATTCTCTCATCGATTGAATCCAGTAAGGATAAACTGAACATTCAGAAAGATCAGGCTGAGATCAATCTGATGAAAAGGTGCTTAAACACGGACGCACAAACACACACACACACACACACGCACACACACACTAACCGTACCCCTAAACCTACCCATCACACACACACACACACACTAACCCTACCCATCACAGGAGACATTCTGCATTTTTACATATTTAAAAAAAACTTTTATTACTTTATTTTTAAACCTGATTTACAAATGAGGACGTCCCTAAAGGGAGTTTTTTGGAGATTTTGTCAGGTTTTGGTCATTTCTGGGTACAAATTTGTCCCCAAAATATAGTTAAGTAGGTACAGACACACACAAACACACACACAAACACATCCTACACAGCTTAAACAAACCATGAGGTTATCATTCGTTTCATCCTCAGAATAGGGAAGTTAGAGGAGACGATGAAGGTTCTGGACCAAGATGTGGACATCTTTAAAGTGAAAGAAAAGATGACTTTGGATGAGAATAAGTACAATGTGGAGAAACTCAATAAGATCAGCATCAGCATGGAAGCCATTGTCAAAGAGATAGAGGTTTGTGTTTGATATTATCACTCTTTTCCAAGAGCTACCTGGGTCAAATGCAGATAAAACATAAAAAATAAAAATGGGAGATGAGTCAAGACAAGAGAAAGACTGATTATGAATCCTGATCTGAAATCAAGTTAACTATTTGTCTTTTTTTGATTAAATCAAATGTAAAATGTGTTTATTTCAGGACATTAATAAAGAAGAGAGTTTGCTGGACAAGGAACAGAGTCAGTTTCCCATCTTACAAACAATAATGACCAAGAAACAGCCGTACGACCAGCTGTGGATCACGGGTCTTGATTTTCAGACCAAATCTGATGTGTGGATGAATGGTAAAACACATGCTGTCATATTTCCTTTTGGAATTATTTTATCTGATTGGACAAACATTTGTATAATAAAGAAAGACATCCATTTGTCCTGTCGATGATGTTGTTTTTCACAACTGTTTTTTTTTTCCTGTTATGTCTCAACTGTTCCTGGATCTCAAAGATATAAATTAAGCATCTAAATCAGTTTGGCATGTGACTGTATATGTTTATTGTTGTGTGTGTGTGTTTCATAAGTCTTCTGTATTTGCTCTCGAGGTCCATTCCGAAATATGAACGCAGAAACGGTGTCAGAGGAGTTAGGAAACATGTGGCGCACCATGTATAAACTTGCAAAGACGTTCTCAGAGCGGACGGCTCCCGGACGTGTCACGGAGAACTTCAAGAAAAAGATTGACAAATTCAAACAACACTTGCCTATTTTGACAACTATCTGCAATCCAGGCCTGAAGGACAGACACTGGAAGATGGTACGACAGTAGTATACATAACGCTTTATTTATTAGTCAAACTCACTCACAGAAATTCAAAGGGACAGTCGTTTTTGACATTGAATTATTTGATTCCTTTGAACAGTTCATGTATTTTTTCTCTTCAAAAGTGCTATATTTTGCTAAAATCTACTTCATGACAATAAATAGCTTTAGTAACCAAATTACTGTTTTAAAAATGTATTGACATGTTAGATATGTAGCAAGATCTGAAATACTATTTTTTTGTGACTGTTTATTTACAATTATAGTTGCATTTTCTCACTGTTTGATGGATTTTTTGGGCTGATATCAGATAAGTAATGCAGTGGGATTTGATGTTAAACCAGACGAGGACACCCCACTCATCAAGATGGTGGAGCTCGGACTGTCGAAATATTCAGACCAGTGAGGCTTACTTTTGATATTTGAAAATGATCTTTAGTGTGAAACCATGTTGCTTGATGCAGTCGGGATTAGTCAGAATCACTCGTTTATGAGTCGTGTCTCTCTCTCTGTCTGTCTGCAGGCTGGAGGAAATAGGCGCTTCCGCCAGTAAAGAATACTCTCTGGAAAAGTCCCTGGAGAAAATGAAACGGGAGTGGAACGAGCTCCGCTTTGGGTTTTCCCCATATAAGGACACGGTAAAACACACTTTAAATGATACACTTTAATGTGGCATGATGAAAGTGACATTTTGTTACATAAAATGTGGCATTTTGTTAAATAAAATGTGACATTTTGTTAAGTAAAATATTTGTTAAATAAAATGTTTATTACATATTCATTATATTTTACTTCACCTTTTGTCACTATTATTCAATGGATGTTTGAATAAATCTGCCATGAAAACAAACGTTTACAGCCACCGTTTGACGAATTGAAGTAGAAACATAGTTATATCATTAAAAAGCTGATATAAAACTGCCTTATGTACATTTTAAAAGTTTATATACAACTGTTTTTATTTCAGTGTTGATTACTAAATACATTTTATTAATTATTTTTTATAAAATATTCTTTATTTTTAGGTGTCGGTTTTCAGCTAAATGAGAACTTTAAATTTCAATTTTGGTGGCTGAATCACTACTGATCAAAAAAATGGCCTTTTATTTTAAACTACTGTTTATTTTAACAATATTATTTCCTCAACTTTATTCTCTGTCTTTTTGTGTTTGTGCGTGTGTATTTGTTTGTGAAGGGCACAAGTGTTTTAGCGGCGGTGGATGATATTCAGCTGCTGTTGGATGATCACATCATCAAGACTCAGACTATGAGAGGGTCTCCGTTCATCAAACCCATCGAGGCCGATGCAAAGGTTCACAACTTGTTCTCCTGCATAGAATTAGCATAAGCATTCCTTGCCACAAAACAAGTTTCCATGACCATTTATTGTACCTTTAAGAAGTCTACATGTAAATAACCCGAATTTTGTGGAATGAGAAACGACACTGCCAATGATAACTTGTGCAGTTTAGTTTCAATGCCCAAATTCTAGGTGTACTGGGGAGGATGTTTTGAGTTGTGCATGTTACAGTATTACTCTGTAAATAATATGATTTGAATTATGTAAATAATATGACCCTGTAAAATAATAAGACCCTCGACCTTTTAAATAGTTCTTTCTCTCTCATTAGACGTGGGAGGAGAAGTTGCAGTGCATGCAGGATATATTGGATGCGATGTTGCAGTGTCAAAGCATGTGGATGTATCTAGAGCCCATCTTCAGCTCAGAGGACATCATCGCCCAGATGCCAGAGAATGGACGCAAGTTTGCCATCGTAGACAGTTACTGGAAAAACATTGTCGCTGAAGCGGTGTGTGTGATTGCATTTGTTTTTAACTGTACGACTTTACAGTAAATACAGCTAATGACCAGCACCTATATCTGACAACCATCAAGTTTAATAATAGCAAGTAAAGAGCACACGAAGATGTCCATATCCAAATCCATAGTTTTAATATGTCGTATTTACTACATTACTACAGCTCTCAAGGATTAATGAGATAATAATTGAGCAACAAATCAGAATATTAGAGTGATTTCTGTAGGACCATGTGACACTGAAGACTGGAGTAATGATGCTGAAAATTCAGCTTTGATCACAGGAATAAATTATATTTTAAATATATTCAAATAGAAAACAGTCCTTTTAAATGGTAATAATATTTCACAATATTGCTGTTTTTAATGTATTTTTGATTAAATATATGGAGCCTTGGTGAGCATAAAGAACTTCTTTAAAAAAAAAATCATATTTATTCCAAACTTTTGACCAGTAGTGTACATTATTTGTTTTGTGTTTGTTTTTACAGTTAAAGGACACACATGTATTGGTGGCCACAGAGCAGCCTAACATGCTGGGTCGCCTTCAGGAGTCCAACACCTTTCTGGAGGAAATACAGCACGGTCTGAACTCATACCTGGAAACAAAGAGACTCTTCTTCCCTCGGTGAGATTTAAAACTTGCAGATCTACCTCTTAAAGATGTTAAAACACCCTCAGGTATCTCAGTTTAATGTTCAGAGTCACTATAAATAAGTCACCTCTCTCATACTCTAGGTTTTTCTTCTTATCTAATGATGAGATGTTGGAGATCTTGTCTGAGACGAAGGATCCACTGCGTGTTCAGCCTCATCTTAAGAAGTGTTTTGAGGGCATCGCCAAACTAGAATTCACCCCTGACCTGGAGATCACGGGAATGATCAGCTCAGAGAAAGAGATCGTCCCCTTTATAGAAACCATCTACCCTGCTAAAGCCAAGGTACAGGCAGAGAGAGAAATAAAAAATAAACTAAAAAATTCCTTATGCAAAATTAAATTCTTATTTCTTTCTTTTGATTATTGAGTAAAATATGAGCTTTTCATGTAAAGTTTCATGAGATTTCCTCGCTTATGCAAATGTGTAATATGTTTCCTGTGTATTTTAGGGAATGGTTGAGAAGTGGCTTCTGCAGGTTGAAAACACGATGCTGATGAGCATCAGAGACGTCATAAAGCAAGGAATGGAGCAGTACTCAGAGGTATAGACTCACACATAGACTTATAAACATGTAGAATATGATCAGCGCATTATGTGTGTTTGATTCCGCATGTTTCAGATGCCTAGGAAGAAGTGGGTGCTGCTGTGGCCCGGTCAGGTCGTGATCTGTGCGTCCTGCATATTCTGGACCAGTGAAGTATCTGATGCTATACAGAACAACACACTTCCTGTGAGCACACGTACACAAACACATTCAGAGCAAATTTGATTAGTGCTGCTGGTCTTTTTTTTGTGTGAAATTTCTGTTATGCATGTGTTTCAGGCTTACGTTGAGCAGAGTAATGCTCAGATCGCTGATATAGTCGAGCTGGTAAGAGGGAAGTTGCCAGGTGGGGCCAGGATGACTCTGGGTGCTCTTATCGTCATTGATGTTCATGGTAAATGCCATTTTCATTATTCCCAGTTCAATGAGCAGCACTTATTTGAAATAGAAATCTTCTGTACCATTATAAATGTCTTTCCTGTCACTTTTGATCAACTTAATGCGTCCTTGCTGAATAAAAGAATATTATTGTTATTTTAAATCTTACTTGCTCCAAAGTTTTGATTGTAGTGTGTCACGGTTTCCAAATGGCCCCATCTATATTCCTGTAGGTCTCTGTCTAATATAGTTCATAACTTTTGCCCCTTTGTTCCATGCAGCACGTGATGTTGTGTGCAAGCTGGCTCAGGATGGCGTTTCATCTCTGAATGATTTCCAGTGGATTTCCCAGCTGCGGTATTTCTGGGAAGACGGGGAAGTCATGTTGAGGATGATCACCACTGTGATTAGATATGGATATGAATATCTCGGCAATTCACCGCGCCTGGTCATAACACCACTAACTGATCGCTGCTACAGGTTGCACTCACATAAACACACACTAAAACATTTTGATTATATTTCATTTTATTCTTAGTGTTGAGCTCTTTAATGATCCGGGCGTAGTTGTGGAGTTTTGAGTTATCTGTTATGCTGAATGCTGATTGGTCCTCAGGACTCTGATGGGCGCTTTAAAGTTGAATCTGGGTGGAGCTCCAGAGGGTCCTGCGGGAACTGGAAAAACAGAGACGACTAAAGATCTGGCTAAAGCACTCGCCAAACAGGTGCTCAAAAGGATTTTACGGCGTATATAAAGCTACTATTTCAGTTTAATCTCTGATTACTATTGTTAATGTTATTGAATGTGACAAACGTGTAAATGTGTGTTTAGTGTGTGGTGTTCAACTGTTCTGATGGTCTGGACTACAAAGCGATGAGTAAGTTTTTCAAGGGTCTGGCACAGTCTGGAGCATGGGCATGTTTCGACGAGTTCAACCGTATAGAGGTCAGTACTGCAGAACAAAACGCTGTAGACTTCACCACAGATTATCAAAAAGAGTGGCAATGTGACCGCTGAATGAACAAATTAAACAAATAGTATGTTAACTCTAATCTGTTTGCCTATCAGCTTGTCTCTCTGTGTTTTGTCGCTCTCTTTTAGGTTGAGGTGTTGTCTGTGGTCGCTCAGCAGATTTTGAGTATTCAGCAGGCCATAATGCGAGACATGAAGACATTTATGTTTGAAGGAACCGAGCTCTCTCTCAACCCAACCTGCTGTGTGTTTATCACCATGAACCCAGGATACGCAGGCAGAGCAGAACTACCCGATAACCTCAAAGTAACCAAAAACTAACACGCTTATACTTATTTACAGAGAAATGCTTAATTAACACACCAAATACTTAATTATCTCTTGTAAGATGTTCAAAATCTTGTAATTTTCTTGTTGTTTGGCTCCATTTATAACACTTTGAGATAAACAAGAGCTTTACAGGGTTAAATTAATTTCAATTAAAAAATGGGCCAAGTCTATTTTCTCCATGTTTTGTGTCTATATTGGTATGTTTGTAGGCTTTGTTCCGCACAGTTGCAATGATGGTTCCGGATTATGGACTGATTGGAGAGATATCACTTTATTCAATGGGATTCACAGCTTCCCGGAGGTAAAATCAGATCCAACCAGACAATAAAACTAAACGGTGTTTTTATTATTTAAAGTTCCAGTTGTCTTACTTCCTGGTTTTGTGTCTTCCAGCCTGGCTCAGAAGATTGTGGCGACTTATCGCTTGTGCTCGGAGCAGCTCTCGTCTCAAGCGCACTACGATTACGGGATGCGTGCAGTGAAATCAGTCCTGACTGCAGCGGGAAACCTGAAACTCAAATACCCAGAGGAAGACGAGAGCGTTTTGCTGCTTAGAGCTCTCATGGATGTCAACATGGCCAAATTCCTCGCGCAGGATTTACCACTGTTTCAGGTGTGTGAATGTAAATTGCATATTAATTTTGAATGAGTTTGTGTGTGGTTAATGATGGTGTGTTTGTGTGTGTTTTAGGGAATCATCACTGATTTGTTTCCTGGAGTGGTTCTACCCAAACCAGATTATGATTTACTGTTAAAAGCTTTGGACGACAACATCGCCAGGATGAAACTGCAGCCTGTACCGTGGTTCATCAGCAAAATTATACAAGTACAAAATCTGATCATTCAATGAACATTTATCTGTCACGTCTTTATACTCATTCATTTTTTCCCCCTACAAACATTTAGAAAGTAGTTTATATATGAAAAAATTATTTTAAATGCAAAACCATTATAAAAATTTAATTTTAACTAAAAATATTGATTGGGTGATCCTGTTTGAAGTTGTTGCAAAAAGAATAAGCTAATTCTATATTATTAATGGGACAAGTTAGACTTTGTTTTTGTAACTAAAACTGTCTGTTCAATAAAAAAAGCAAACAATTGAACCGTTTTATTATGTGTGCAGGTGTATGAGATGATGCTGGTCAGGCACGGCTTCATGATTGTTGGCGAGCCAATGGGTGGAAAAACTTCAGCTTATAAAGTTCTGGCTGGAGCTTTGGGAGACCTTTATAAGGGTAATCAGGCCATAATCCGCGTTTTTTCTTTAATCAGTCTTTTGTGTATATATACTACCTTTCAGACGTTTGGAATGATAAAAAAATATATTGTTTTAATGTTTTTAAAAATAAGTCTCTTCTGCACACCAAAGCTGCATTTATTTGTTCAAAAATACAGAATTCAAATTTAAAATAACTGTTTTCTATTTTAATATATTTTAAAATGTAATTTATTCCTATAATGCAAAGCTGAATTTTCAGCATCTTTACGGCAGACTTCAGTTCACAGTTCCTTCAGAAATCATTTTGATATGCTGATTTGCTGCTCAAGTATTATCAATTATTATTAGTGCAAAATGATTAATAATGGATATTTTTATTATCATTATTGAAAATCGTTTTTGTTGCTTAATATTTTTGTGGAAACCGTGATAAAAAAAATTATTTGATGAATAGAAAGTTAAAAAGAACAGCATTTATTTGTAATACAAATCTTTTGTAGCATCATAAATGTTTTTAAATATGTGATTTTGATCAATTTTTTATTTTACTGTATATTTGATCAAATAAATGCAGCCTTGCTTAGCATAAGAGACTTCTTTCAAAAACAAAAATATCTTAATTATTTCAAACTCGGGAGTGTTAGTGTATATACATTTACGTCTGCATAAAAAAATCAATCAATAACTATTTGTTGAAATGATGTTGAGTCATAACCAATCATGTAATCATGTTGTGCAGTGTTGTAGTCGAGACCAGCTCACTCGAGTCCGAGTCGAGACCGAGACCAGGGAGGGTTGATTATGTAATTTAGTTTTATTTACTTAGAGTGATATTGGTTTTAAAATATTATCAGTTAAGGGTAAAAAGGCCACATATACTGTAGGTGCTGTTAAGGTAATTTTATTACAATTATTACTTGTCAGTTATTAAGTGCTCTTGTCCACATAACATCATTGTACCACAACATTAGAACTCAATCTGATTAACATTTAGGAGGGGGTGAGTCAAGAATCATCAGTCATCATCATATCTGTATTCATTTTAATAGTTAATTAAACAAGATTTGGTTTTCTCTGTGACACTTTTGTCCTACGTTGTAAACAGTAAATATTAAAATAAAACAGTTGAGACAAGCATGTGACTTTCTGGAAAGCAGGATCACTACAGGCGGATGGCAGGTGGACACAGCGTAAAACAGAAGCGAGAGCGGGCCGGTCACTGGTGTAGTAGAGCTTGAAGCGCGGGACAAAAAAAGTAGTCCCTTGCAGACTTCTACACAGAACTAACTAAGCATTAGCTGTCAAAATGCTGAAATTTCATGCATATACAGAAATGATGAGTTCTTAATCTTACTTTATCTTAATCTTTATTTGTGCTTTATTTGTTGTTCCCTTTGCTTCGGTAATTAAAGTACCACAGAATTTACATGTCACAGTGGTTTTCCTTTTTTGAAGTCTTACTGCATATGGATTCTTTGTGGCTCTTATATGCAAACGGAATAATGGATGATTTAGCAGACATTTTCAATACATATTTGAGCAATAGGCTCATGACGACCTGACCTGAGTCCTGCTGCCTTTGCGCTAACTTTAGTCTCAAGTCATGTGCAGTTTCACATAAGAAAATCACCAATCATTGGACGTGTCAATCAAACATCAATTTGAAGAAATATTAACATACAGTAGCCTAATAATCATGAAAAATATTTTGAATTGGACTCGAGTGGACTCGGGAATAAGTCCGAGTCCTGATATGTTCGAGTCCGAGTCAATACCGAGTCAAAATGTACACGAGTCCATGACAAGACCAAGACCATTAAAATATGGTCTCGAGACCGAGTCCGAGACGAGTCCGAGTCTCGAGTACTACAACACTGATGTTGTGTGTTTGTTATTTGTCTATATAGAAGGGCTGATGGAAGAGTTTGCCGTAGATTTCCGCATCATTAATCCGAAGGCGATCACTATGGGGCAGCTATATGGCTGTTTTGATCCAGTGAGTCACGAGTGGTCAGACGGCGTTTTGGCCACCTCATTCAGACAACAGGCCCAGTGCACCACAGACGACCGTCAGTGGATCGTTTTTGACGGGCCTATTGATGCGGTCTGGATTGAGAACATGAACACCGTTTTGGATGATAACAAGAAGGTACAGTTATATTTTAATTGTTGCAGAAAACATATCTGAAGGGCTTCAGGTTCAGTGCTGGTGTCTGATGTGTTTTGCTGTTAAACAGCTGTGTCTGATGAGTGGTGAGATCATTCAGATGAGCTCTAAAATGAGTCTGATCTTTGAGCCTGCGGATCTGGAGCAGGCGTCACCGGCTACTGTGAGCAGGTAAACAACAAACACTCCTGCTCCACACTGTTACACTAATTCATCATACAATGCTCATATGGAAGTATGAAAGTATATGAAGCAGCACAATTGTTTTCAACATTTTGAACAGCAAATCAGCATATTAGAATGATTACTGAAGGATCATGTGACACTGAAGATTTGAGTAATGATGCTGAAAATTCAGGAATAAATTACATTATTTTACATTATATTCAAACAGATTGTAAACAATATTTCACAAGATCACAGTTTTTATTGTATTGTAGATCAATTAAATGCAGCCTTGGTGAGCAGAAGAGACTTTTTCAAAAACATTTAAAAATCGTGCTAACCCCAAACATTTGAATGATGATGTATGTCTGAATATTTTGCGATAAATCTCATAAACTGTACACTTAAAATTTATAATTATAGAATGTAATTGCATAATTTTATGATTATAATCTCATATAGAGTGGTTAATTTTCTTTAAGTAGATCGGTTAAGTACATCGTTTTTTTTCTTGATTTTGTTTCAGTGTTTTTAATTATTTATTCTAAATATTAATACATTTATAATTCAGATTCTCGTGATTACCATATTTTGTGAATATGTAAGCTTGCACCAGACTTTATTATCATATGGGTGCATAAAATGTACTTTTACACCCAAGTTGTTTTGCTTCAACATGTTTGATGGCTTTTAAAGAGTGTATGTGTTGTGTTTAGGTGCGGAATGATCTATATGGAGCCGCATCAGTTGGGCTGGACTCCTCTGAGAGACTCCTACATGAACACATTACCTGAGAGCCTGGAAGATGAACACAGAACTCTGGTGAGGAAGACACTCATGCACAAGTTAAAATGTATGCTTTTAAACATTTCTGAATGCCATTGTGTGTGTGTTTTGTTGAAGATTACTGAACTCTTTGACTGGCTGGTTCAGCCTTGTTTGGACTTTATATACCACGAGTGTGGATTCTTAGTCCAGACGTCACCCATTCACCTGGCCTATAGCCTGATGCGCCTGTATACCTGCCTACTGGGTACATACACACACAAATATCTACATTATACATATGTTTTAATTAGGGCTGTCGTGGGGAAGGAATTTCCCTTGCGGTAATTTTGAGTGGCTCCAAAGCGCGATATGCGGTTTTATCGCCATTTATTTATTTTGATTTATTTATATTTATTTGTTGCTAAATAAGTGTTACGATGTGGTCAGCATGCACAAAAACGAGGACATTTTCAATGTAACCGAAACTAAACAGCGTCTCTGTGCATTGAAAGGCTGTCACTCAGCGCGCAGTTTCATTGTTATGGCAATGACTGTCTTAGAGTGAGTCATTTAACCATTCATTCAACGAACATGTTCAAAAACGCTGATTCATTAAAAGATAGATGTAAACAAGGTGTTAATTATTTTTAACTTTGAGCTCCACTTTTCAAGGCTCAGCTTACCAGCAATGCGTCGCATGGGTAACGCTTAAGCTGATGCTTAATAGAGACCAGTGTCACTGATTCAATGCTTGACTCGTTGATTTTTTTTTTTTTACGCGGCTTCCTCAGGCTGTCGAATGCTGACCAGCGCGACCATTCATGGTAAACACCCTTAAACGTTAAAAGAAAAATACGACAAATATTACGCTTTCCTTGGACACGGCAATCTTTTCACAAATACAGGTCCTTCTCAAAAAATTAGCATATTGTGATAAAGTTCATTATTTTCCATAATGTAATGATAAAAATTAAACTTTCATATGTTTTAGATTCATTGCACACCAACTGAAATATTTCAGGTGTTTTATTGTTTTAATACTGATGATTTTGGCATACAGCTCATGAAAACCCCAAATTCCTGTCTCAAAAAATTAGCATATCATGAAAAGGTTCTCTAAACGAGCTATTAACCTAATCATCTGAATCAACTAATTAACTCTAAACACCTGCAAAAGATTCCTGAGGCTTTTAAAAACTCCCAGCCTGTTTCATTACTCAAAACCGCAATCATGGGTAAGACTGCCGACCTGACTGCTGTCCAGAAGGCCATCATTGACACCCTCAAGCAAGAGGGTAAGACACAGAAAGACATTTCTGAACAAATAGGCTGTTCCCAGAGTGCTGTATCAAGGCACCTCAGTGGGAAGTCTGTGGGAAGGAAAAAGTGTGGCAAAAAACGCTGCACAACGAGAAGAGGTGACCGGACCCTGAGGAAGATTGTGGAGAAGGACCGATTCCAGACCTTGGGGGACCTGCGGAAGCAGTGGACTGAGTCTGGAGTAGAAACATCCAGAGCCACCGTGCACAGGCGTGTGCAGGAAATGGGCTACAGGTGCCGCATTCCCCAGGTCAAGCCACTTTTGAACCAGAAACAGCGGCAGAAGCGCCTGACCTGGGCTACAGAGAAGCAGCACTGGACTGTTGCTCAGTGGTTGCATGTCATTCGGAAATCAAGGTGCCAGAGTCTGGAGGAAGACTGGGGAGAAGGAAATGCCTAAATGCCTGAAGTCCAGTGTCAAGTACCCACAGTCAGTGATGGTCTGGGGTGCCATGTCAGCTGCTGGTGTTGGTCCACTGTGTTTTATCAAGGGCAGGGTCAATGCAGCTCGCTATCAGGAGATTTTGGAGCACTTCATGCTTCCACCTGCTGAAAAGCTTTATGGAGATGAAGATTTCATTTTTCAGCACGACCTGGCCCCTGCTCACAGTGCCAAAACCACTGGTAAATGGTTTACTGACCATGGTATTACTGTGCTCAATTGGCCTGCCAACTCTCCTGACCTGAACCCCATAGAGAATCTGTGGGATATTGTGAAGAGAAAGTTGAGAGACGCAAGACCCAACACTCTGGATGAGCTTAAGGCCGCTCTCGAAGCATCCTGGGCCTCCAGAACACCTCAGCAGTGCCACAGGCTGATCGCCTCCATGCCACGCCGCATTGAAGCAGTCATTTCTGCAGAAGGATTCCCGACCAAGTATTGAGTACATAACTGAACATAATTATTTGAAGGTTGACTTTTTTTTTTTTTATATTAAAAACACTTATTTTATTGGTCGGATGAAATATGCAAATTTTTTTAGACAGGAATTTGGGGTTTTCATGAGCTGTATGCCAAAATCATCAGTGTTAAAACAATAAAAGACCTGAAATATTTCAGTTTATGTGCAATGAATCTAAAATATATGAAAGTTTAATTTTTATCATTACATTATGGAAAATAATAAACTTTATCACAATATGCAAATTTTTTGAGAAGGACCTGTATATTTGAATATATTATATGACTTGACCTCAAAGACAAATACAAATAATCGCAAGAACTCGGTCGGTCTCTCATTCACAGTCTGTTTAGGCTTAAATGCAAATCTAAGCCTCTGTACAAATCACCTTGATTTTCTTGTCTTTTTTTCATTATTAACTTATTTAACATTCAATAAACATGCACAAAGTTCAAAACAAGAAGGATAGCCTTATGAAAAAAAGAAAACACGCGAGTATCGCGGTTGCTGCGGTTACTTGCATTCCTCTGCGGTTGGCCTGTCAGTAGCGTGGTACTACAATACTATGGTTATCGCGACACCCTAGTTTTAATCTTATAAAGCTTTTTCAGTCTGTTTGATCATGTCACATTTGATTTGAGGAGTATGCTTATTTGTGCAGACGAGATTTTTCATTCAGGAAAGGAAGGAGCAGAATGTATGACGAGTCAGCAGGTGACGCTGTGGCTGCAGGCTCTGTTCCTCTTCGCTGTGGTGTGGAGTCTGGGAGGAACCATCAACGGCAACAGCAGGATAAAGTTTGACACCTTCTTCCGAAACCTTGTCATGGGCACCATCACCGATCACCCACGACCCCAGAGTGTGAAACTCAGCAAAAGCAATGTTTTCCCAGAGAGAGGTCCACATGATGTTTTTGGTTGACTATTTAATTACACGATTCCTGCAGTCATGGAAACACCAGAAATATAACACAGTTGTGATTGAATATAAATATTTTCTCATAGTCCCTGCAGATTCTTAACTTCTTAACAGATTCGAAAAGAAGATATTTTAATGTTTAAAGGCATATTTTCCTGTATAAAAACCAAAATTAAAAAAGAGAGCTGAGATTGATGTGAGCAAAATTATTAATTGATTGACACCATCAAGACTCATATACATTAACTTGATGAATCGCCGTTTTTTTCTGTTCTCCACACAGGCACCGTCTATGATTATTATTTCCATAAGCAGGGCCCTGGTCAGTGGAACAACTGGACAGAATCCATCTCTAAAGAGGACAGAGTCATACCTGCCAGCGCAAAAGTTAGTACATGCAAATCAGGGTTATTATAGTTAACTTGTAAAACTTCAAGACCCCATCTAAAACCATTAAATCAATCAATTTGTTAATTGAAATAAAGTAAACATTAACTAAAATGAAAAATAAATGTATATATTTTATTTCAGCTAGTTGCCCAAGCAACATTACTCATTTTCATTAAGTTTTCAACTTGATTTACTAACATAACTAAAACTGAAATAAAAATGAATAAAAGCTATATCTGCATATTTATCTCATAAAAATGACAAAATACAAAAAAGCCATAAAAAATTTACTAAAATTCAAATAAATGTACAAGTAAAAACTCATTCAAAATATTAATAAAAACTAAAATAGTATCTTAGTGATACTAAAATAATATTGATACAAATATACACAATTATAATTATTTTTTTTCAACAAATTTGTTGAAAAAAAAATAGTGTTACCAGATTTAAATTGAGTTTTTAAATGTATTTTTTAAACACTTATATTTAAAAAAAGCAATAAAATATAAAGGTAACACTTTGAAATAAGGTCTAATTTCTTAACATTATTTACTGCATTAACTAACATGAGCTAACAATGAGCAATGTATTTTTACAGCACTTATAAACCATTGTTAATGTTAGTTAATAAAAATGTTCATATTCATGTCAGCTCAGTGCGTTAACTGATGTTAACGGATGCAACTTTTTATCTTAAAGTATTAGTAAATGTTGAGATTAACATTATCTAGGATTAATAAATGCTTATAGAAGTGTTGTTCATTGTTTGTTCATGTTAACAAATGAAACCTTATTAGAAAGTCTGAAAATTAATTCTAAATATAATCTTAAAGTAAACCTGTAGAGGACATAGCCTAGATCACTGTCTACCAGGTGTGAATGAATTGACGGGAAATTTCACATCACACTCATTCACAGTGTAAAGTTCCTCTCTTTATTTGTCCTTTGATGTCTCTGTCTCTCTCTCAGGTGTCTGATCTTATCATACCCACGGCAGAAACGTCACGGCAGCTCTTCTTCCTCAGGACGTACCTGTCACATGAAGTGCCCGTGCTTATTGTGGGACCCACAGGAACCGGCAAGTCTGTGATCAACAACAACTTCCTGATGTCGCTCCCAAAGGAGCGCTACACTCCTATCTGCATCAACTTCTCCGCCCGCACCTCTGCCAACCAAACCCAGGACATCATCATGTCCAAGCTGGACCGCCGCCGCAAGGGCGTGTTTGGCCCGCCGATGGGGAAGAAATGCATTATCTATGTTGGTAAGAACTAGATCCAGTAGCGCGGGAAGGGGGGTGCTGTGGGGACTGCATAATAACTTAATATTGTACTAATAAACGTGGGAAAAAAAGAAAAGAAAATAGACATGCTGTGTTTGATAATGTAGTGAGTGTTCAAGCTACGGAGAAAATGAAATAAATTTTGAATTTGTCATGCTTGTTCCGATCAGAGCATGAGCGGAGAGCGCATCTGAATATCCCGCTCCGCTCGCTCATTCCGCTCGGGGTCGCGCGCTCAACCCAGAATGTCCTGCTGGTTCGTAAATATGTGGAATAAGGGCTGCCTCCGACTAAAGTTTTTTCGCTAGTCGACTAGTAGTTGTTCATTTTAGCCACTGTGGACACATCGCCCCTTTATATTGATTTAATTACTTAAATAGGCTATACAGGATGAGCGTTTACGTAGCCTAATATTGCCGCGCTCATAAAGCTTGCCACAAAGAACTGGCGAAACTAATGATTATTAATTGTTTATTAATAAACAGGTGTTTTCTGTGTCGCTGCAAAGATGAAGTTATGCGGACTCGCCATGAACGCCAGAGAGAAATGCACATTTGATTAGGCCTACATAATCAGAGAGTAGCCCATTTCTTTTCGTTTTGAATAGTTTCGTTTAAAAGTAGACATTTCAAGCTAATAGAGACCCTATATTTCTCAAATCTGTGAGGCACAAGCTGAGTTTCGGCGCCCTCCAGTTCATGTGCAATGCAAGTGATCGCCGGCGCCTTACATTGTCTGCTATATATTTGCTTCTTATTCATTAAATACAGGCAATTGGTTGATAAAACATTGATCAAAATTAAGATACAATTTATACTAAACGAAAATCTTTTAAAAAGAGTCTTTCTACAAACAAAAAAAAACTTAGTGAAGGTAAAAATTATGTATTACCCACTCCATGTTACATGTCTCCAGACATTTTAGGAATCTCATGATCTCATGTATCATATCTTTCTCACGCTGCATGCTCACTTTCAGAATCAACATTGATTAAATAAAAAAATAACATTAGCCTATAATATTTAAACATACATATGAAACTAAATGTTTTCTTTAATGCTACAATAGGCTACAGTACAGAGAAATGTCATGTCTTGTCGTCAGCCATAACATAATGACATCACATATTTTCCAACCCTCAGCCCCCCTCGCATGAAACAGCTTCCAGCGCGCCTGACTAGATCTGGTACAAACACTGATTGTGTAAGCTAAGGCATTGCTGTGACTAATGCTGTAAATATAAGTTTCACAAGTTCTGAAAAAGTTTCCCTGCAAAATACTGGTTTTAGTTTGTGCTTATGTACATCTGCTTCATTAATTGATCTCTAGAGAATTAAAAGAATGCACTGATAAAGAGATAAATACATAAACAAAGATACCAAAAAGTATGGATGCAATTACATGAGAAAATTAGTCACAATATATGATTTTATTGGCACAGCTCTTTGTATTAGTGTAAACATTTTTACTAGTGTAAAAATATTTACACTACAACTTCTTTATAAACAATTTTTTTACATTAGTGTAAAATAATTTTTTTGTATAAGAGTTGTTAACCCATTCTAATTAAGTTACAGCGTGCCACATATTATGTTCTTAGACAATGGCCCGTTTTCACAGACAAGGCTTAGATTAAGCCAGTTTTAGGCCTTAGTTCAGTTAGGACATTTAAGTAGCTTTTATATACACACATACCTTAAAAAAAAAACATTACTGGTGTGAATTTTGAGTCAAAACAATAGCACTGACATTTTAAGATATGTCAGTGCAAGTTGCTTTCAGTTAAAACAGCTCAAACATGCATTTTAGTCTGGGACTAGGCTTCAGCCTTGTATGTGAAACTGGGGGAATAAATAATAAATAAACGTAAGAAATATTCTGCTACATTTTGTGACCTAGCAGAGATTAAAACTGTCTTTGCTATTGTAAAACTTCCTGTAGATGATCTGAACATGCCTGCAAAAGAGATATACGGTGCTCAGCCGCCCATTGAATTGCTGCGGCAGTGGATCGATCATCATCATTGGTATGATAAAAAAGACACATCCAGATTGGACATTGAGGATGTGCTGTATATGTCTGCTATGGGGCCCCCTGGTGGAGGGAGAAATGACATTACAGGTACATGTCTGATCCTAAATGCTTATAACAATATTAGCCTTAGTCAGTTTCTTCTTTGTCACTGTTTTGTGTCTTTCTTCCCTCACAGGGCGATTGACACGTCACCTAAACATTATATCAATCGACACATTTGATGATGAGACTCTAGGTAACATTTTCACATCCATCATCGACTGGCACTTCAGCAATGGTTTTGATGCGTCTTTCTACAGGTGTGTGTTGATGTAAAGTGACCCAAAAAAAGTATTTAGACACTTAAGTCCAACTTAAAAATGTCTCTATGTGATTGCATTATATATAAAAAGAACAAACCAATATTTAAGTGGGATATATATTTAGAATCCAAATAGCACAAGCACACTTACAAGCCAAACATTTTAAGTTTGGCTTAAGATTACAAATTGTTTTGTAACCACTGTTACGTAAAAGAAAAGAGATTAAATATTTCTGGGTATGTGTATTTGTTGTAGGTTGGGTAAAATCATGGTTCAAGCTACTATGGCTGTGTACAAGGATGCAATCGAGAGTTTCCTCCCAACACCGTCTAAATCTCATTATATTTTTAACCTGCGTGATTTTGCGAGGGTGATTAGGGGCGTAATGCTCTGTCCATCAACGCACATGCAGGTAAATGCACACACAGATATTTCTATGTAAAGGCTAAGTAAATACACTAAATAGTTTACAGAATCTGAGTTTTGTGCTTCTTTTTTTTCATCAGGAAGGAGATAAGCTGATCCGGTTATGGATCCATGAGATCTATCGTGTGTTTTACGACCGACTGGTTGATAATGACGATAGAGAGAAATTTTTTAATATTGTTAAAGAGAGGACATCAGCGTATTTCAAACAAACCATTGACAAGGTAATAGATACATAGTCATATTTTGCCTCCCATAACATCAAATGATTTTAAATAAATAATCTAATTATACACACATTGGTTTAAAGACAATTAAATTTAAACCACAGTATTTTTGTAAATTATTTATTATAATAATAAAACTTTGTTTATGCAAAACATACTTTCTTTTTAAATATGGAGTATAATATGACCTGTGCAATTTTCACTCGATTACAAGGAAAGCTGATCATTTATTTTAAATAAGATAGATCTGGTTATCTAGTATTTTTTTATACTACACTTTGCTTTAGATGATTTTCTAAAAATATTCACGTGTTTCTTTTCACATCTTCAGCTTCTCTGTCATCTGACTCTGTCCGGTAATGTCGAAGATGACAGCATTCGCAGCCTGTTTTTTGGTGACTACGCCAAACCAGACTCTGCTAGTAAACCATATGACGAGATCACAGATCTAAACACATTAACCGAGGTGATGGATTTCTACCTCAGGGAGTTCAATAACATCAGCAAAGCACCCATGAACCTTGTCATGTTTCAGTTCGCCATCGAACACATCTCACGAATCTGCCGTGTGCTGAAACAAGACAACGGCCACCTCCTGCTGGTGGGTATCGGCGGATCAGGGCGACAGAGCACCACCAAACTCGCCACCTTTATCAATGACTACGAGCTGTTTCAGATCGAACTGACCAAGAACTACAGCATGTCGGACTGGCGTGACAATCTAAAGCACTTGATGCTTAAAGCAGGGATAGGGGGGAAGAAAACAACATTTCTCTTTAGCGACAACCAGATCAAGGATGAAGCCTTCGTTGAGGACATCAACATGCTGCTGAACACAGGAGACGTGCCGAACATCTTCCCAGCGGACGAGCGTGCGGACATCATCGAAAAAATGCAGGGAATTGCCCAAATGGAAGGGAAGAAGATTGACGTCACACCACTCTCCATGTACAACTTCTTTATCGACAAAGTTAAAGCCAATCTTCATATAGTTCTCGGTACTGTTTATATTATATCATATATATTTTATTTGTATTTTTATTACTTAACCAGTACAGAAACCTCTCTGAGAGGTCGCTTTTACTGGCCAAGATAGCAAATTAATGTATACACAAAAGAAGTTATTAATAAAACAGCATACACAATTTATCGAATTATATAAAAATAAAGTAAATGTTATTTTATTATTTGATATATTTATATATTGTTATATGTAATATAATAATAGTATACTAATTATATGTTTATACTGTATATAAAATAATATAATTATCTATATTATAATGTTATTTTTTATATTTATGTATTGTTATAATATGTAAATCAATTATCACAATTATAAGTTATTTATACTGTATATAGTTATTTTTATTTGTAAACTGTATGCATGTTTGTCCCGATAGCAATGAGCCCAATAGGTGAAGGCTTCCGCAATCGTCTCAGGATGTTCCCATCTCTGATCAACTGCTGCACCATAGACTGGTTTCAGGCCTGGCCCAAAGATGCCCTGGAAATGGTTGCCAACAAGTTCCTTGAGGATCTGGACCTGGAAGACAACATCAGGATAGAGTGCGGTCATAAGCCAGATTTGATTACCTTTAACAGATGATAGTATTCAAATATAAAGGCTCACATTGTCTGCTTTGCATTATTCTCAGGGTGGTGGAAATGTGTAAAACGTTCCAGGAGAGTGTGCGAGAGATGTCTGAGCGCTATTACTCCCAGCTGCGCAGACATAATTACGTCACTCCTACTTCTTACCTGGAGCTCATCCTGACCTATAAAGCCTTGCTCAGTTGCAAACGCAACGAGGTGAACGAGCTCAAGAATCGCTACATAGTCGGCTTGCAGAAACTTGACTTTGCTGCTTCTCAGGTGAGACAGAAAATGTGAATGCTTTACCTGTCACTTCATAATATTCTCTGTACATTTCATTATGTTCATATTATGTTCATCTGCTCTTCAATTCTATATAATGTTATTAAAATCGTAAATATTTGATTTTCAATATCAATAAAAATGTTATATTAAAAAAAAGTAAAGTAGAACCATTTTAACAGGTCTCAGATAAATAATGTAGATTTCAGTAAATCGATATATATATATATATATATATATATATATATATATGAAGAGCTCTTTTCCAAAACACGATAAACGCCATTTTTGAAAAAAATGAGTTTGTCATGTCATTTTGCTGTGTACTGAACCTATTCACTGCTCCATCAACGTTTCATGCCAAATCGCTATATTTCCTTTTTTTAAATGTACTGCAAGATGCAGTTATTTTCCAAACCGCGATAAGCGCCAAACCCATTTTTAGCCTAAACGCGATACATCCTCTCGACCAATCAGAATTCAGTGAGCGCTCTACGCAATCCAACACGGCGGCGCTCTAAACAGAGGTTTGTTTATTTTCATTCATTCATCAAAATGAGTGATAACACTTTTGATGGCCTTGATGAGCCAGTGAGACCTTTTCCTTGGGGAAGAAAACGCCGACTGGACAAAGAAAATCACCAAAAAGAACAAAAAAAGAAGGCTCGTCACTCGGGTGGCGCGATAATACCAACAGTGGGATGTCAACATAAAGTTGCCGCAAAAGGTTTCTGTCAGTCCGAGAGGCTGTCGCCGGACGATCTGAATCATGGTCAATATGAAGGCCAGTTTATCTAGTTTATCTATCTGTAGGCTAGTACGTAGAACTATTCAGTACTTTTCATGTCACATTAGCATGACATTACTTTTTTTCACCGAATGACTATTAGCGTTAGAATATGTGTTACTAAATTTAATTTATATTAATTTATATGAGTCCCTGATGATATGTTGCATGTTCTCTTGTTTTTTGTTTTGTTTTGTTTTTTAAAGACAAACAAAAAAATTGATGGATTTATAGCGTTTTGGAAAAAAATAATGAATGAATAATGAATTTATCATAAACAATATTGTTGTTTGATTTAATAATCATAATCATTGTTCAACATGTTCAGACTGAGCCAAAAAAAAAAACATTTTAACAGGATACATTGAATATTCACAAAATGTGTGGGTCTAGGTAAAAAAAAAAAAAATTTCCTAAAAACTATTGAAATGGATTTATAGCATTTTGGAAAAGAACTCATATATATATATTATTTTAATCAATGAGAGCACATTTTTTGATAATGTACATGGTTATTAGTCCATATATTGATGTTGACAGTGTTGTATATGTATGTGTGATGTGCAGGTAGCTGTCATGCAGCAGGAGCTCACAGCTCTACAGCCGGAACTAATCGAGACAGCAAAGCAGACTGATCAGATGATGGTGAAGATAGAAAAAGAGACCGTTGAAGTGGATGCTAAGAAAGAGCTTGTCAGTGCCGATGAGAAAGTCGCCAATGATGCAGCAGCTGCTGCTAAAGCGATTAAGGTAACGGATGGGGAAAATGGAAACTTTCTATCTAAGGCTCACAAAAATAATCCATGCAGGTATCTGAATGCGAACCCAATTTCATATCAATTTCATGTATTAGAAATGCAGAAATAAAAAATAAATTAGAATGCAGTTTATAACACAATGCAAGTACAATACAGGGGTTCATTAGTGTAAACAATCTTATTCCAGGAACCTTTATCATTGAGGAAAAAACAGTTTCAAATAAGTTAATTGAACTGTCATCATGTTTAAGCTAGTTTTAGTTTTGGGACTCCACCTTCATAGACGTGGAAATCTTCTCCGGTTCTCTGGAGAGCTGCTTTATGTTGAAGATGTAATTCCAATTGAAAGTGACACTGACACTGTTTTTCATGTGTAATACTGTAAAGCTGCTTGCTTTAAAACAATCTATCGGAAAAAATAAATAAAAGTTATATACTTTTACTAAAAATATATAATTAGACTTGATGTGACTTGACTGGAGTGCCGAATTGCAACGCTTGTATTTTTTTAGAGTATGTTCCGGCTCAAAGCTTTAGATGCGCAAGTGAAAAAAACATTGCAGGTTTTCTCATGTTGATGATTTTTCATTCAGTCTTTTTTATCCACTTGATAAGTTTAATTAGAAAGTGCATAAAAAAATTAAAATATAATTTACAATGCTGGAATGGTCTTGGTGGACTACATGCACTGCTTCAATTGAGGGGACTGTGAAAGTGGTTAGCAATCTGACCATAGGATGCGGTGGTTTGTGAGATGAGGTAGACACTTTGCTAAAGCTATGATTGAGAAGTTTAAATCAATTAATTTATTGTCTTTATAGGATGAGTGTGAGGGGGATCTTGCAGAGGCGATGCCAGCGCTGGAAGCGGCTCTTTCTGCTCTGGACACACTGAAGCCGGCGGATATTACTGTCCTGAAGACGATGCAGAATCCCCCTGGTCCTGTCAAACTCGTCATGGAATCCATCTGTGTCATGAAAGGAATTAAACCAGAGAGGAAGCAAGACCCTGGTGGATCAGGTATGAGAATGAATTTTGTCTGTCCTGAACACTGCATTAGTTGAAGGTCACATTAAACCAGCTAAGATCACTATTTGCCAGCATCTTTAGCTATTCTGTTATCTTTTTTTTATTTGCTTTATTTACACAGGTAAGATGGTTGAAGACTTCTGGGGCCCATCTAAGAAGCTTCTAAGTGATATGAAGTTCCTTGAGAGCCTCAAAACATTCAACAAGGACAACATACCTGCCGCTAACATCAAGAAAATCAGAGAAAAGTTTATAGACCACCCAGATTTTCTGCCCTCAATAATCAAAAGCGTGTCTTCTGCCTGCGAGGGCCTTTGCAAATGGGTGCGTGCCATGGAAGTGTATGAGCGTGTGGCGAAGGTTGTTGCCCCCAAGAAAGAGAAATTAAAAGAAGCAGAAGACGAGCTAGCTGTGCAGATGCAGATGTTAACCATAAAACGTGCCGAGCTGAAGGAGGTGGAGGATCGTCTGCAGGCATTAAATGACACTTTCGAAGGGATGATACAGAAGAAAAAAGACCTAGAAGCAAACATCGAGCTCTGTTCCCAGAAGCTAATACGAGCTGAAAAACTAATCGGTGGCCTAGGAGGAGAAAAAGACAGATGGACAGAGGCTGCGCGGCTCCTCGGCATCAAATACACCAACTTGACCGGCGACGTGCTTTTGTCCTCGGCTACAGTGTCGTATCTTGGAGCATTCACTGTCGATTATCGCGTGGAGTGTCAGCGGAAATGGCACGAGCTGTGCAGTGAGAAGAAGGTGCCATGTTCTAAGGACTTCACGCTTAGCAACACTCTCGGAAACCAGGTGTTGATCCGTTCGTGGCAGATCTCTGGATTACCCGTGGACTCATTTTCCACCGACAACGGAATCATCGTCTCAAACTCTCGCCGTTGGCCGCTCATGATCGACCCTCAGGGCCAAGCCAACAAGTGGATCAAAAACATGAACAAGGCCAACAAACTCTCTGTCATCAAGCTCTCAGATGGCAACTACATCCGTACCCTCGAGAACGCCATTCAGTTTGGCACACCAGTCCTCCTGGAGAACGTTGGCGAGGAGCTGGACGCAGTTTTAGAGCCGGTTCTCCTGAAACAGACCTTTAAGCAGCAGGGCGTGGAATATATGAAACTGGGCGAGAACACCGTGGAATATTCAATCGACTTCCGGTTCTACATTACAACAGGGTTAAGGAATCCGCATTACTTGCCGGAGGTGGCGGTCAAAGTGTGTCTGTTGAACTTCATGATCACACCGTTGGGTCTCGAAGATCAGCTGCTGGGGATCGTCGCCGCCAAAGAGAAACCAGAACTCGAGGAGAAGAAAAATCAGCTGATTCTCGAAAGTGCAGCTAGTAATAAACAGCTAAAGGAGATTGAGAACAAAATCCTGGAGGTTCTTTCTTCTTCTGAAGGGAATATTCTAGAGGACGAGGCTGCCATTAAGGTTCTCTCATCATCTAAGGTGCTGTCAGAAGAGATATCAGAGAAGCAGAAGATCGCAATCGTGACTGAAAATGAGATTGACGAAACGCGAATGGGTTATCGGCCGGTTGCAGAACACTCGTCCATTCTGTTCTTCTGCATCTCAGATTTGGCGAACATCGATCCCATGTACCAATACTCTCTCACGTGGTTCATCAACCTGTACCTGCACTCCATTGCTCACAGCACACCTAGCGATGACCTACAGACCCGCATAGCCAACATCCTAGATCACTTCACCATGCGCGTTTACTATAACGTGTGCCGCTCTTTGTTCGAGAAGGACAAGCTCCTGTTCTCCTTGCTTTTGACCGTTGGCATCATGCAGGGAAAAGGTCAGGTCGACGACATCGTCTGGCGCTTCCTTCTCACAGGAGGCGTTGCTCTGGAAAACCCGTTCCCCAACCCAGCCCCGGAGTGGCTTTCAGACAAATCATGGTCCGAAATAGTCCGGGCTTCCCAACTTCCCCGTCTCAAAGGATTGTTTGAGCATGTGCAGGAGAACATTGTGCCATGGAAGCAGATTTACGACTCTGGTCATCCGCAGGACGAGGAGTTACCCGGGAAGTGGTGCGAGGTAGTGGGCATGGAGCGCATGGTGGTGCTGCGCTGCTTCAGACCGGATAAACTTGTGCTGGCGGTACAGCAGTTCATTGTGGACAATATGGGCCGGGCGTTCATCGAGCCACCGACCTTCGACCTGGCGGAAAGCTACAGTGATTCCAACTGCTGTTCGCCACTCATCTTTGTCCTCTCTCCGGGAACAGACCCTACAGCAGGTAAAATAGAAAGATGTTTCTTTTTTATATATAATATATTATTGTTCCCTCTGATATATACAGCATTAGTCATTTTGTTTTGAAATTTTTTTTAATGTCTATATGGATTTAATTCATTTAATTCATTTTTATTTAAATTTTAGTACTTCAAATTAAACTAAATTAATAAAATATAAAAAAAACTTATTTCATTTCTCATTTTAATGTTTATTTTATTTCAAGACACTCAGCAGATTATTGCACTGCAAAGCACTGCAAAAATGAAAGTTGTGAAAGTTTCAATTTATTGTAAATCAAATGTATGTTTTATTTTATATAAAATATATACTTTACCAAATAATTTTTACTTTTAATAACTTTAAATAATTTTGTATGATACTTAAAAGATGGTCTTGAAGACCAATGTAAAATCTGGGCAATCTGTAATATTATAAGAAATAAAATCACAGTATATGATTGTTTCAGCACAGACCTAAACATTTACAATTAATTGATGTCATTTCCCTCTTTGCCTTACTCAGGACTGCTGAAGTTTGCAGATGACTTGGGCATGGGCGGCAGTAAGACCCAGACGATCTCTCTCGGTCAAGGTCAAGGTCCAGTAGCTGAGCAGCTGATCAAGGTAGCGCTGACCGACGGCAACTGGGTCGTTCTGCAGAACTGTCATCTCGCAACCAGCTGGATGCCAGCCTTGGAGAAGATTTGCGAGGAGGTCATCACACCTGAAAACACACACACCAGCTTCAGGTAAAGATGGTGCTGTTTCAAAATAAAGCAAATCACACACAATTTCAACATGAGGTTAAATGCAAAGGACATATCTCAAAATCAAAAGAAAAAAAAATTAAGAAATTATATTTTTCAAATTTTCATAGGGAAAATGAAGCGTGTCATTTAAGATTTTTGCATTGTGATGTGCTTAATTGTCATAAAAAAAATAACGTGTCCCCCCAAATTCTCATTACTGTAATATAATTATGCAAATCATCGTACAAAATTATTTTAAAATCAGCTTAAAATAGATGCAGTAAAATAAATAATTCCATTATGTATACCTACTAATTAAATAATAGTTAATTATTATAAATAAAATGTATCATTATATGAATGTTTGCATTACAGTAATTGCAAAGAGATTAAATTAGAGAGAAAAAAAGTAAATACTTTTCTGTGGTAATCAACATTTATGCAAATATTATTAATTATTTTTCGAGAAAAAAAAAAAGTCCCAATTTCTTGCCTAATATCCTAACCCCAAACTCTTTGTGTTTTAGGTTGTGGTTGACCAGTCAACCATCTGATAAGTTTCCAGTGAGTGTTTTGCAGAATGGGGTGAAGATGACGAATGAGCCTCCCAAAGGACTGAGGGCAAATTTACTGCGTTCTTACCTCAGCAATCCCATCTCAGACCCCGCCTTCTTCAACAGCTCCGCTAAGCAGGACATCTGGCAGAAGCTGCTGTTCGGCCTGTGTTTCTTCCACGCTCTGGTACAGGAGAGGAGGACGTTCGGCCCACTCGGTCAGATATGTATCTTTAATGCTGTTTGCTTTCCTGTCTGTAATCCTTAATTTAATTTAGCCTCCATCTTTAGAGAACAAGCTGCTGTGATGCTATCATCAATCTACCTGATCTAACCTTTTCTAAACATGCATTGCCTATAAAACTGCCACATTGATTGTGGCTGTATAGTGTAGAGGCAGCTATAAGTTCATAGATTGATTCACCTAAAAAAACTATCAACACTATTATAAAAGCAAGCTCGTCTAATATAACCCCCTTCTATTTATCTATACTAATGATCTGGCTATTATTAGGAAGAGTGGTAATCAATATCCGACAATCAAATAAAGCATGCACATCCGAGTTAGCTCACTAAAACAAATGTGATGTTTAAAGCTACATGCTCTTCATCAGACTCTTTTGGTGAGCTCATTAAATGTGTTTGGCCACACTTGTATTTTGTTAGATTAATTTCCTGATGTCATTCATATCTTCCATAAGGGGTTTCATCGTGACATTAAAGGTGTGTTCAATCTTCTCTCTTCATCTTTCTCTGCAGGTTGGAATATTCCTTACGAGTTTAATGAGTCTGACTTGAGAATCAGCATTCGTCAGATCCAGATGTTCCTGGACGAGTATGAAGAGGTTCCGCTGGAGGCCCTCGCGTATCTGACAGGTGATTAAGCAAGCAACCGCCCTGCAAATCATAGTAAACACATAGCAGTGTGTTAACAGCCACTCAGAACCCCTTAGTAATCACATAGCAACACCCTAGCATTATGGTGGTGAGTTTTGTGTAGGTGATCACCACTCTTTTTCTTCAGAAAATTTAAAAATACTGGCAGTAATTGTTTTGCAATACAAACACATCTTGACAGCTCCAGTATTTGATGAAACGCTGTTACATTGTTACAACACTTGAGCTCATGTTTGCTCGTGTCCTCTGCAGGAGAGTGTAATTATGGTGGGAGGGTGACTGACGATAAAGACCGGAGGCTGCTGATGTCCCTCCTCTCTATCTTCTACAGCTGGGAGCTCATTAAACAGGACAAGTATTGTGTGTGTGAGGGAGATCTGTACTATGTGCCGTCACACGCTCCCTACCAGGTACACACTCACACTGTGCACCTTCATTAAATCAAGTCACCTGTATTTATATAGCGTTTTATACAATACCGATTGTTTCAAAGCTGCTTTACAGTAATAAACAAATAATAGGGACTTTTATACCCGAATAGCCTTTTCATAGTTCCTAGAACTATTGGCGGAAGTACCCAGGTCTCGGCGTGTTCGCACCGCAAAAAAGCAGTGTAAACACAGATTATAACCTATATATTTACTGCAGAAACTAACTTTAACTCATGGAAAACAGTGATAGATGGGCTTCTTAACCTTGACTCTAAGGAGAAAATCCAATGCAACTTTGAGGAGACCAAGAGAAACATGATTATGTATTTCTGCTCAGCTAGCACAACAAAAGCGAGGCTTACGTCACTTCAGAGTTCCTACTGGCAGTGCGAATGCAAACAGGAAAAAGTTCCTAAGGGAACCGTTAGTTCTCAGGGAACCACCCTGGTGGCTAGTTATTAGAACTACCCCGTGTGAAAGCACCTAATGATCAATGATGCAAACATAATTCAATTCTGCTGTAAAGCAGCTTTAAAAAGACAATAGTGTCATTGTTTAGCTGAAGTCAGTTCATTATGCAAAAGAAACATAAACAAACTATTCTGATGCTTAATGGTATAGTTCACCCAGAAATGAAGTCATTTGAGCATTGCGTACAAGTCAAAACATTAAAACGTTCTGAATTATGATCATTTATGAGACATGCGAGGATAATGATATATATTTAGGTGTATATTTAGCAGTTAATTATTATAGTTAATTAAAACTAAAACTATTATAAAGAATTGTTATATTAAAATAAATATAAAAATGAAATGTATTTTTTTTTTACTTATTTTATTTCACATATTATTCAGTTACTTGGCATTTCAAGTTTAAGTTAAAAATAAATAAAAATACATTTACACAAATACATAATACATTTAATAATACACTTTATTAATGTAGACATTTCTAAAACTACAACAAAGAAAAAACGAATTTAAATTACATAACAAATGACTAAAATGTAAATAAAATTTTCAATAAAAACAGAAAATCAAATACATTTAATGAAACTTTATTAATAAAATTTTATTAATAAAACTATGTAGACATATTACAAAAACTACAACTAAACTAAAACTAAGTAAAATTTTAAATGAAAAAATAAAATATGAATAAAAAGTATAATTGTATATTAAGGATACTAAAACAGCACTGGCTTGTGGGAATTTGAGAGCTACAGAAGATGAATCTGTTTTATATGTAGAGTTATGTGGACTACATCCGCAACCTGCCCATCAGTGCTGAACCTGAGGTCTTCGGCCTCCACAGCAATGCTAATATCACCAAGGATAACCAGGAGACCAATCAGCTGTTAGACGGGGTGCTGCTGACGCTACCGAGACAAACTAGCAGCGGAGCCAAATCCCCACAGGTGGGAGGAGGAGGATCGTAAATGAAAAATGATTGACAGTTTTGTGTACCTGCTCTTTCTGTCAGTGCGTTTGTCTGTGTCCACACAGGAAGTGGTAGACGAGCTGGCCGAGGGAATGCTTGCCAAGCTTCCCTGTGATTTTGACATTGAGATGGTGACCAATAAATACCCACTCCTGTATGAGGAGTCGATGAACACCGTCTTACGCCAGGAACTCATTCGCTTCAACAGGTACCAGACATATACATCACCTGCATTGATTTACATACATCACAACATTCCTGCTGTAGAGCTAGCAATACTAAGGTTGTGGGTTTGATCCCCAGGAAATGCATGAACTTTTAAAATGTATACCATGAATGCAGTATAAGTTGCTTTGGATGTAAGCATCTGCCAAATGCATTAATGTAAATTTATAGGCTGTCAAAGGTGGTGCGTAGCAGCCTGCTGAACACCCAGAAGGCACTTCGGGGGCAGGTTGTAATGTCAGCCGAGCTGGAGAACGTCTTCAACAGTCTTCTTGTTGGGAAAGTGCCGGCCACATGGGCCGCCAAGTCCTACCCTTCTCTTAAACCCCTCGGAAGCTACATTTCCGACTTCCTCGCCAGGCTGCAGTTTCTACAAGTGAGCAAGTCCAACGGCTAAAGACAAATGCACACAACAAGACACAAGCTCATGTTCCTTTAATGATGTGAATTGTTATGAAATGGTGAACCTGCACTGAAAAAATCTGGTGTACAAACAATCTTCACTCATAAATTGCTAGTAAATTTCACAAATAATTACAAACAACTATAGAACAACTGAAATAGTATTTTCTTGTTAACTATACTCCAATAATCCTTGTTTTATGTACAGTTTTTATTTTATTTATAGTGTTGTCATCAATGTTATTTCAGTAACAATGAGATACAGTTCTATTATGGTTGTAATTAATATTTTGAGATGGATTTATTGTTATATTTTTGTTTCATTTTGATTTTAAACACATTTTTGTTTTGTTTTGAAACAACTAGCTGAAAAAAAAAGGTTTTTATATTTTACTTCAGATAATGTTTATTTCAAGCAATGAAAATGTTTTTTTAATGGTTTTACTTAACTATATTAACCTTTCCTAGTCTGCTATTAATACAATGAATTTTGTCATTATTTACATGACAGAAGTCTTTCCCCGCCATTGACAGAATGTTGCAGCTTATGTGTTTTCAGTGTTATAATGTAGGGGGCGCTATTAGGCATCTTCTGAAAGAGTAGAGAATCTCCTGATCGAAACCCAGGCAAACAAGGAGCAGAAACAAGTGATACAAGTATTGCTTATACACATTGTAGTCTTTGGAGAAAACATGGTTTTCTCCGCTTTTTGCTCAAAATGTTGCTTTTTATGAAACTTACAATTAAGTGTCGATAAAAAAAGAAAGCATGAAGCTATAAGAAAAAGTTGGGGTTTTTTTTTTAAGCAGAGGCTCTGTTCTTGTAGTGTGCAAGTACATATACATAGGTCAGCCAATGTGTGCTCTAAGATTATTGAAACCAGTTGTGCACTACCTAGGACAATTTAGCATTACTCATCAATTGATTTCTAATTTTCAGCCATCTTTGTGTGTGTGCTTTAGGACTGGATTGACAATGGCCCTCCACCTGTGTTCTGGGTATCTGCGTTCTATTTCACTCAGTCATTCCTCACTGGTGTGTCTCAGAATTTCGCTCGCAAGTACACCATCCCCATCGACTACATCGGCTTTGAGTATGAGGTTTGTGTGCCAATAAGAGAGTAAACAGAGCGAATGAGAAAGAGGGTGATCTGTGCTGCTTAAATAAATGTTTCTTAAACATTGATATTCTAAAGTCATTTATATATATCATACTCACTGGTATATTCAGCTGAAAACAATGTTCTTACAATGTACAATATTTAATTTCACATAGAAAAGAGCCATTTAAAAATGTACTTTATTCCTGTGATCAAAGCTGTATTTTCAGCATCATTACTCCAGTCTTCAGTGTCACATGATCCTTCAGAAATCAGTATCATATGATTTGCTATGTATTAGCATGTATTATTAATGTATTAAAAACTGCAATACATTAATACCTTTAAAGAACAGCATTAATTTGAAATAGGAATCTTTTGCAATATTATAAATGTCTTTACTGTCAATTTAATGAGTACTTGCTAATTGAAAGTATAATTTATATAAAAAAATGTAATAAAATGACCCCTAACTTATGACCATTATTATAATGTTCATCTCTTTTAGGTCTGTAAGCAGGAAACTCACATGGAGGAGAAGCCGGAGGATGGCGCGTACGTGCGTGGGCTTTTCCTCGAGGGAGCGCGCTGGGATCGGGAGCACATGGCTATCGGTGAGTCTGTTCCTAAAGTTCTCTTCGACCCGCTGCCCATAATCTGGCTGAAGCCTGGAGAGAGCGCAACTTTCCTGCACGAGAGCGTTTACATCTGTCCCGTGTACAAGACCAGCGCCAGGCGTGGGACTCTTTCCACCACTGGTCACTCCACGAACTACGTTCTGTCCATCGAGCTGCCCTCGGACAAGCCCCAGAAACACTGGGTCAACCGCGGCGTCGCCTGCCTGTGCCAACTCGATAACTGAGCGCATCCACAACAGATGTTCAGTGTGTTTACATTTTAACATGCCAAACATATGAAAAGCCCAAACATATTAAATAAAATACAGCACTAATTAGCATATTGTGGTTCTTTTTTATATAATTGTATGGAATAATAAAACAAAATGGCTTAAAGCAGTATTGTGTAATTCTTTAGACGTTAAAGTTTTTTGCAGTATTTACTATACATTATTTATCTGTGCACATTGTTTTTAAATTCATGTACCTTGTGATCCTTAATCAAATTAACTTCCCCTCCCTCTTGCAACAACATCTCTTATCTGATGACGTTTTCATTGGCGTGAGGGCGGAGCAACCTGTCCGTCACATGAGATCCACCAATAGCAAACCACAACCATCCAATCAATTCCCCATGCACTAAATCAAGCCCCACCCTACATTTTATCTTGTTCAAGAAGCCATTTCACTCAGATATACGTCATAATAGGGCAACTTCTGTTCCATGGTGACTTCTGTGCTGATTAGATGTGCAGAAACCATTTCTAGTTTAAACTCAAAAGCTTAATGAATAAGAAATAAACTGAAACACAGCCAAATACTTAGAATGCAACATTAACTGAGACCTTTATACAATGTAGTATATAACAACAAAATAAATACACCTTTTAACATGACTCAAAACAGCCCACATTAGCATTCATCATGCTTTACACTGGCAGTGAGAGTAATTGCACTGATCTGTTTCATTATGCAGCCTTTTTAAGCCGTGAACCACATGAACTATCAAACTTTATAATGTTCACTGGTGTTTTTCAACACAATGTCCTACACACTTTAAGACATCTGTCAGTGTGTCAGGTCTCATCCTGAGACTCTAGGTACACAGGTTTGGCTTGTTTCCGCAGTCTCTGCTGAGCTCGCAGCTTTCTACCTTTCTGAGTGGCCAGACCCATCGGTGGAAGATATGTCTGAGAAAAAAGTGTGTAAATCTCACAAAAACTACCAGGATTCATTTCCAAGTCATATTTCAAAACCTAAAGAAATATGAAGTATTGGCAATATTATTACAATATTGAAATAACAATAAGTAACGTTTAACTTTTTTTTAAATCATAAATAGTGGTCATAAATACAGACCTAAATCTTTGTAAAATGCCAAGAACATGACCAAGTCATATTTCACCCCAAATACATTTTTTTATATATAATTGCATTATATTCATGTAAATTTTGGGATATATATAAAGACATTTCTTCATGAAATCACCATTCTATTCACAAATATAGCAGTATTATTAGTAGTGCTTATGATCTTATTTGGAGGTACTTACTGGTCTGGGATAGGGGTTCCTATAATGCAGTCCTGCAATGAAAAACAAAATAAAAATCATTTAAGCAAATCACCTGTTATTTGATAACACCCAAAAATGTCTGAAAAATGACAAATTATTTCTCAGCTCATAAATGAAACATTTGATATAATATACAGACCGATCTCTATCCGAGCTTCACACTCCTCAATGCATCTCTGGATTGATTGTGGATCTGTTATCTATGACAGGGAGAAGATATAAGAACATGTTATAGATACGAGTTCTCTCACGGGTCCTCTGGTGATATGAGGTCGGTCCACACCTGCTGGTTCTGTCTGAAGAGGGTTCGAGCCTCCTGAGCGATATATTTCCGCTCGGTGTCGGTGTCCTGAGGAAGAGCAGACTGAGCTTTCCAACTGTGTGCCACGCGCAGGACCCTCCTGTAGAGAGACAGCACATGTGGACGAGACATCCGGACCACCTGTCAACAGGAACTAACAACAATACTATACATGTTAGAAGAACTTCACAAGGGCATTATTTCACCTTAGAAATACATAGAAGTATTTTTTACTTGTGGTATAAGTCCCCACTATATATATATATATATATATATATATATATATATATATATATATATATATACACACACACACACAAATAAATTATTAATCTGTGTATATATACAGTATATTAGTGCTGTCAAATTAACTGCATCTAACAAGTTTGTTTATATGTGTGTCTGTATATACATATATATGTGTGTGTGTGTCTCTGTGTGTATATATATATAAATATATATACATATATATCCATACACGTGTATGTACACACACATACCTATATGTACACACGTTATGTAAAAAAGCTTGTTAGATGTGAATCATGCGATTAATCGCGCGCACACACATATATAACGTCTACAATTATGCAGCTGTTATATTCATATATACTCAGCAGTATATTAATTAGCATAATATATGAATATATATATATAATTGTATTAATTATCATGCTGCATGTTTATGTTGAAATAATCCTTATTATTCAGTATTAAATAGAATGTGTTCAAAACGTTATAAAAACAGAAATCTGTGAGTGACCTCTGTGTTACTATTAGGTAAACTGGATGGCTGTCAATTAGAGATTTGTAATATCCTTGACATACATTATACGCGTTACAGTGTTCCGTTGAATGCATTAATAATCTAGCTGCTCATTATCTCTACTTCTTGATGAAATAAATATTACCTATGTGTGATCGGATCAATACAGCTTATGATGAGAACATCTCCGCACTTCCGCACTCCAGAGTCCACATGCTTGCGAGTGATGACGTCACGAACTGCGGGGAGTTTTGTTTCAAACTAGTCCGGAACGCTCCCATGTTGCGCATTCGCACTTGTATCTGAGAGATGTTTTGCGCCAGTAACGCCTGCGTCGCTTTTACGCATACTCCCTCGAACCCAAACAAAAAGAGAAACTGCGATCAATCAGCGGCCGATCCGCGTTTCTCTGGTCCCGTGCGGCCGTATCGAGTCCCTCAGGATCATCTCCGTCCCCCCAGAAACGCTCTGAAGGAGTGGGTGCCGGTAAAGGGGTGGTTTTACCGGGGCCGGTCCGGATCAGCGCAGGTTCGGTTCGGGTTCAGGTTCAGTTTCGAGTCTGTAGGAAGTGATGCGGGGGGGAATGTCAACTATGATCATCTAATGACCCAGAGAGCATCAGAGGCACACAAAGAGAAGCCCTTTCTCCTGCTTTTACTCAGAGATTCAGAACCGATCCGGTTCGGCTGGAGGGTGGAATTAGCTTTAGCTTTAGCATGACAGCAGGGATGCGCTGATTCTGAGCTGTTTCATCATCTTTCCACAGGTAAATCAACACCAAACACCTTTAGTTCAGATTTCCGCTGTGTTTATGTGCAGAATTTACACATTGTATAGTTTACATGAAGTTTATTGTGTATAAATGTTCCACACTTGTCTGAAGCTAACCAGCTAAGCTGCTAACATGAGATCAGCTCTTTAAAAGACTTTAACTGTCATATCGAGTGTTTCATTACTCAAACAGTCGTATATTAATATATCAGAACTATTAGTATAATTATAGAGCTTGTTAAGGGAGGATATGGAGTGTTTTGCTGTATATATGGACAGTTAATCATAATTTTAAAGGGAAAGTTTCTCATTTATACTGATGACTCTTGGATGTGGCTCAAATCTAGTGAGCGACTTTGCTAAACAGCATTATGGGGATCAAATATCGCTTATGATGCCTTAAATATACTAAATAGATGCCCCACAAATATTTTAGATGCTCAAAATGCTGCCTATGTAGACAACATCTGTGTAAGCATTTGTCTATATAATATTTAATAGAGATTTTGTTAGATGAAAGGACATTTAATATAATAAACTTGACATGGATTGACATTAAACCCGAGTTATCTTCACCTATCAAAGAAGGACCATGGTGCTACGATGTTTTACAGTGGTTTAACCATGATATTCTTTGAAGAACCTTAGTACCAGAATTTGTTTTAAATAACTAAAACGAGATTTAAATTAATAATAATATATTAAAATGTGTAAATAAAATAGTAAATAACAGTACAGTACTATAATGAGTAGAGAAAACAACATAATATAGCTTAATATAAACTAGACATTTTCCAAATTATATTTTAGACATTTATAATATGAATTCTTTACAGTATAAATTGGGTCTTTCCTCAAGAAACTATATAGATTGCTTTTAAATTTTAGTGTGGGGCTGAAGCGGCATGTAAATACTTTGGTAAATTAATATGCTAATCATACAGTCCCATGATATGTCTTAAAGCATGTCAGTAAATATCCAATTACCATGATACTTGCATTCACCATCCAATAAATTAATTGATCCTCCTGTTATACTAGTAAATGCATCAAATAATGGAAGTAAATTGGGTTTCTTACTGATTATTAACCTGCAAATTTGTTCATGGCCTTGACCTATGACCTTTTTCCCCAAGTGTTGCCCACATCCTCATCAGGTGTATGTTGCTATGACGATGACCCCTTTCAGGTTATATGTAATTTAATCGTGGCACTGGTCACATCAGCAATCCAACACCTCTAATGTAACCCAGCTCCGATTTAGCCTGTTTTATTTAGGTTAGCTCATGGGTAATGTGTTGTGGGTTAGTTAGTTAGTTAGAGCATGAGGATCAGGTGTGTGAAAGTGTCTCGAGGATTGAAGTGTGTTGTTTAGATGGCGTGTTTCTGTGCGCCGTATCATATTCTGATCGCTCTGTCACTTTTGCTTCGCTCTTTGGCTCAGGCTAGCGGATGTTCCGGCCGTCTCCATGGAGTTTCCTCAGATGACACGTCGGTTCACTGCTCGGGGATTTGGGTGAGTCCCGCACCACTGCACAACACGCGTGTTCCTGATCCATGGTGATGTGGTTGCTCTGAGCCTCTTCTGATAGCCACAAACACAAGCCGGCTCATCCCAGAGTCCTCGGCGTTCAATATAAAGCAGGCCGTGTTGCTCCTGGATGCTGATTGGTCGATACAGCGTTCCAGTGTTTATCATAGCACAGCATCCATAGAGGCCAGCTGTTAACGTATGTCATTATAGACCTACAAGCGGAAGGATGATAATAGATTTAAATATTTAAAGAAATATTTGTATTATAAAATAACCACTCAAGGCCGCTGCATTTCAAGTATATCAATGTTTTATATCTGTGAAATAGATCCTTTGTAATATAAAAAAATAAAAAATAACTATAATAACAAGTAAAATAAATGTTCTCTCTTAAAATTATTAATATTAAATAAATAAATAAATAAATATATACCGGTATATATATATTGCAGAATATCATATATTCTAATTGTATGTTATATGTATGTATATATGTATGTATTTTTTTTATATATATATATATATATATATATATATATATATATATACACACAATATATTGTCAGAACTGAATGACATTGTTTGGCAAAGGTTATAAATCGACAAAATAGCACAAAAAAAATACTAATAATTTGGCCCTTAAATATTGTATTCCTCTCATGGCTAATTATGGTACTTATTCATATTTGACACATTCTATAGTTTGTTCATTTTAAATAAGTTTGAATTTCAAAAGCATAACAGATTTGTCCCCACAAGAAAGTGTTTCACTGCATGAGAAAATAAACCAGAAGAGAGACATCCTGCATTTTATGTAATATTTAACAAATAAACAAAGCCCAGAAACAAAGAAGCCCACTTTTTAATTACGATTTTTTTATTTTTATTTTTCTCATTCCTCAAAGTCGCTGTAGAGCTTTAGCAAACAGCACAAACGGTTATTCGAAGAACTTCAGATCGGATCCCTCGACGTTTAGCCAGGTCTGTCACTCGTCCTGGCCTAGTAACACAGTTTTTAGGTACGTTTGTTAATGTCATAGTGGAAGCGTTTAGGATCTGTCTCTGTGGCCAATCAGAATCCAGGAGGAGCGCCAGGTTCGCCCTCTGACTGATTAAAGCTCTCTGCGTTCTGTCACACACTGATTACCAGTTCAACAACCCCAGTGAATGGATCTCGCCACACTGGTCCTGCCCATGTCCTGCCCATACTCTGATTCACTGGCAGGGCGCAATTTAGCACACTGTTTAACTGGCTTTCTTTGTTCAGAGGAAATGAGAAATCTGCGCACATGATGATCCAATATTTTGTTGTTCAGGTTTGCCTTTAAAATTATAAAGGAAATTCTGAAGTTAAGAAAGCGGTCTAGGGAGTGTTGACCACAGTGAGCTGTGTGGAAGGAAGTGAAGCTCAGGCTCATCTAGGGAACTGTTTTCGTGGACTTGGAAAGAGGAACAATGTACGTGCAATACAGATTCATCTAGTCTTTGTTCTTTGGGAGTGGGACGAAAAGGCTTGTGAGAATCTTTAACATTTACCCTCAGAAAGACCAGCTGGAGTTTAATTCATATTACATTAATGTGAGCATGAAATCATAATTGAGACTATACTTAATATTTCAGTGATGCTTTATGTTTGTGTTTTTATTGGTTAAGGAACAATGCACATTAACTCGCATGAGCACTTGTGTGTATCAATCATGTAAATGTAACATCTGCAGGCCCTGCCAGGTTGATGGTAAGAAGAATAAGAGAAGAACAAAAAATTGTTCCCTACAATTAGTAACCTACAATTAGTAAAACGGTATGACCATATGAAACAAAAAAAAAATGTTTTTGGCCAGGACTCCTTCGTAAAAGAGACTTGTTCTCAAAGGATTTCCCTGGTTAAATAAGGGTTAAATAAAATAAAATAAAATAAATGAAAGCATCATGTAAATGACATTTTAGTAAATATAAACATATTATAATATATAAATGTATATCATATATAAATATATATAAATATATAATATAAATATTATAGGCACAGAAATGCAAACAAAATTACTTCAAACTAAGCACAAGCAGACAAAAAAACAAGCCACTTAATATGATAACTAGTTTAGTTACTTGTGTTTAGTTTAGGGTCCAATTCTCACTGTTAACTAGCTGCTTACTAGCATGCATATTATTAGAATATTGGCTGTTTATTAACACATATTTATGCATGACCATATTCTACATCCCTTAATCATACCTAAACTTAACAACTACCTTACTCACTATTAATAAGCAGTAATAGTCATAGTTAATAGTGAGACTTGGACTCTAATCTAAAGCGTGTCTGGTTTGATTCCCCATTGAATGTTGGATCTGAATCTTCAGGGCATGGTGACTGCAGTCCGTCAGCCAGCGGGCGTCTAGCAGGGGTCGCCTGGACCTGAAGGAAGACCTCCGAAACAGGACGAGGGAGACCAACACGAGAACGAGAGCGACATGGGTCAGTGTGTGACTAAATGCAAAAACCCCACGTCCTCTCTGGGCAGTAAAAGCGATGCTGGGAAATCTCACGGAAAGAAAGGCGGCACTGGCGGCGCACCCAAGGAGGAAGTCGCCAAGTCTTCTGTCGACGTTATTTTCAACGGCACCAAAGTGTCCGAGGTCACCGTGGAGGGCAGCGTGGCTCCGACCCTCTCAGCGCTGGACGTGCGGCGGGATCAGTCCGTGCAGGACGGGGACGGAGTGTCGCTCGCTCGGATACACGACATGTTCTCGTGTTATAAAGACGAGCATGAGGATGCCATCCTGGAGGAGGGGATGGAGCGCTTCTGCAACGACCTGTGCGTCGATCCGGCCGAGTTCAGAGTTCTGGTGCTGGCGTGGAAGTTCCAGGCTGCTACCATGTGCAAGTTTACAAGGTGAGTTTGATGTGTGGAGGAGTTTTACAACATGCAGACGCGGTTAGGAGACACTACTGGGAAGTTTGGGGTCAGTAAGATCTTTTTAATGGTTTTCTGCTCACCATGGCTGCATTTATCTCATCAGAAAAACAGTAATATTGTGGAATATTATTATGATTTAAAATAAGTATTTTAAACTGTCATTTATTCCTGTGATCAAAGCTGTATTTTCAGCATCATTACTCCAGTCTTCAGTGTCACATGATCCTTCAGAAATCATTGTAATATGATGATTTGATGCTCAAGAAACATTTATGATTATTATCAATGTTGAAAGCAGTTGTGCTGCTTCATATTTTTGTGGAAACTGATATATTTTTATTAACATTATAAATGTCTTTACTGTCACTGTCACTTACTGACCCCAAACTTTGAGAAGACAGTCCCAGAATGCACTGCTTCACAAGAAAATGCATCCAAAATGGCAGGGGAAGCACATTAGTTTTTGTGTGTGCTTTATGCTAATGTGGGAATCATTCAGTATTCATGCTGTGTAATTGATTACTGTATACCAAAATGCAATGCACACAGATTGACCTTCTATTTGATGTGCAACTAAAGACATAAATCATCATTTGTAACCGTTTTCATTGTTTAACAGACAAAATTGAATTATCGTACTTATTTAAGTCATGATAACTGGATGCTACTTGCAGAATTACACATTTGTAAGATATGGTCGAAGCAGAATCATAGGATTGCATTCTGTACAGCCACATAGCTCTACAGCACAGCATTGTGGGTATTATAAGGGTAAGAGGCAAAAATGTGAATTTCAGTTGAAGAAAACAAAGCAATAAAAAGTTGTTGAATAGCAGTGTTGTCTGCGGGCGCAGACGTTACACTGGGGTGAGAGATCATTAGTCACTGCAGTTCCTCCACACACACACACACACACACACACACACTCTTTCAAAGATTGCTTCATATCGTCAAAGTGTTGCAATGACACCATGTGCAGCCGTGTGTTTGTCAGAGTCTTTTGCCCATATTTCATTCGGCATGAAATGAAAATTCACCCTATCTGTTTTGTAAATGCATGTTATAGATCTTATTGTAAACAATTGATCCATGCATGTTTAATTTTCTTACAATTTTGACCAATTGATTCAATCTATTTACGTATGCCAAGCTTTTCCAATCATTCTGTCCGTTTAAACACCGCCTTGTTCTTACAACAGACTGCATGCTTTCATTCAGATCTCACCCATGCACAGAACACGTCTCCTATGCTGTTCTTTTATAATCTATTTCAGTATAGATTATTCACATCTATTTCTATATACGCCACAATACAGAAGAAAAGAGCTCTCGCTACTTCCGTTTGTGGGTCAAAAGTCAACAAATGCTTCTTCCAAATAAATGTCTTAAATAATAGTATAGTTCATTTTAAAAAGAAAGAGTTATATACACTACCATTCACAAGTTTGAGGGCCCGAAGAAAAAAGTGACAGTAAAGACATTCATTTAGATTTTCTATTTCAAATCAATTGTTCTTTTGAACTTTATATTCCTCAAAGAATCCTGAAATAAATGTGTCATGGTTTCCACACAAATATGAACTGTTTTTAACATTATATTAGCATTATATATAAATATTTTAACAAATGTTTCTTAAGCAGCAAATCATCCTATTATACTGATTTCTGAAGGATCATGTGATGCTGGAGTAATGATGCTGAAAATGCAGCTTTGATCACAGGAATAATATAATATTTCACAATATTACTGTTTTACTGTAT